>CABHPP010147584.1:0-40376 GCA_902168425.1 Peromyscus attwateri | reverse complement strand
CTCCCTCCCTCCTTGCCTCCCTCCCTTCTCCCCTCCCTCCCTTCCTTTCCCTCTCTCTTCTCCTCCCTCTCCTCCTCTTCCCCCTCCCTCCTTTCCTTCCTTTCTTTTTGTTTCAGGATATTTGCTCTTTGTCCGATTTCATACCAGGAACAAGTGGAACTAGCGAACAAAAGTTGCGCAGGGATAGAGGCAGACTGCAGGTCCATTCAAGACCCTGCAAGTTTTTCGGGGGCGGAGTGGTGGTGGTGGTAATGGGGGAAGAGGCGGGGAAGGAAGAGAAAAACAACCTTGTGGCAAAACAAAATGAGCGACCTTGGTGTCTGGTGAGTTATAGTACTCTGTGTCTTCCTCCTGCTCTCTGCGGCTCAGTGCAGCAGCCTCTTAGGAATTGCGCCTTCTGTAGGCCCGCAGAAACACCGCCCCTGCAGTTTCCAGCAGGCTTTCGCCCTCCCACGCAAGACTGCTGGGTTAATAGGTACATCTCACCAGCTTTTTATTTATTTATCATCTTAAAGTTAAAATCTACTTAGTACCTTCTCATAGTGAAAGCACATTTCCTACTCTTGGAAACAAGAGCTAAACTCTTCTAGAGTCCAGAATTCAAAGCTTCTGTGAAGTTGGCTGATTCAGCACAACACGGGCCAGGAGGAAAACGCCAAGTCGGCCTTTACTTTGTTGTTGTTTACTTTTCAGTCGATAACTCCCTCCGTCCGAGTTCCAGGGCGTGAGTTCGAATGTGGAAACTCACCTATATCTGCATTGTCAGGGTGCCCACAGGGCTGTCCCCCACCGTACCGGGCGCAAGCACTACACCAATCTGGGACCCAGGCGATCAGGCAGAGGCAGCGCCTCCAGACGTCTGCGCAGGCGCGGGAAGCCAGCCCCCCCCCCCCGCAGGTGGGAGGAGCCAACTTTCCAAGAGCCACACAGCTGGCGAAGTTTCTACTGTTTTTCTTCAGTAGAGAAATGTCAAATACTGAAGTTTAGAATTACAGTATATAAATTGAATAGAGTTAGGTAAAACAAACTGACATTTGAAAACTGAGGCTGAAAATAGTTGATTTTGGCTTTTAATTGGCATTAAAAAATTTTTAGAGACAAAATGAAGCTTGAGGATGTGGAATGTGGAAAGTTTGGGTAAGAATATTAAGTTCACATGAAATAACAAGCAGACGAAAGTTCAGACTTTCCAAAACCATGGGCTATTTGAAGACGACTGATTTGAGACGTCAAGCCACACGTAAAAATGAACGAAAATTGACTTTTAATTGAGAAAAATACAATAGCATTTAACACTATTATTAAAGGGCTACTTAGTATTTCAGAGGAAGAGTGGTGTCAGGAGCCAGTGAGCACATAAAATGGCAGGCACAAGAAGAGAATCCAAAATCATTACATGCATATGTGTAAGAAAACAGTGATTAAAAAATGTAACACAGCTGTATTTTAGGGGTAGGAGATAGTTTTAGGAATGATAGATGATAGAAAGTTCAAGTTACTTGTCCTCCAGCACAATATCAGATGCATTAGCTTCCCATCACTATTGCTGTGGTTGCAGTTTGGAGACAGGGTTCTTAAGTTCCTGGGGTCAATTTCCAGCACTTCAAAACAAGGCAAAAAAATGTTTCCATTTAATATCTATCAGAGACAGGAAACAAGAGTGTTCTCTTGTCCCATAGTTTTGTAGGTTTCTGTCCATGGCTGGCCCCAATAATCTTGTGGTGAATCCACATAGCCACTGCAGGGAGTGTGTGGCACAACCTATCTCATAGCTGGAACATAAAAGACAGAAAAGAAGGAGCCCTTAACAATTCCCTTTAACCACATGTCCGCGTTGACCTGAAAATGTTTAAGGATGCCCATTTGGGGCACATTCTATATCCCAATGACAGCAAAGTTAAAAGGCACACATCTACATCTGGAGAAGAAAGGCTTAGAAAATATGGAACACTCTGGAGACTCCCAGTAGTGTCCTGCTGATACCTAAGCATTTCTGGGGAAATGATAGGAGGGTGTTGCTCCATGGGGGAGCACCCGCC
This sequence comes from Peromyscus attwateri, assembly GCA_902168425.1. Lineage (NCBI taxonomy): Eukaryota > Metazoa > Chordata > Mammalia > Rodentia > Cricetidae > Peromyscus > Peromyscus attwateri. The sequence continues at coordinate 38,337 of CABHPP010147584.1, read as the reverse complement.
TAACATCTCAACACGCTGGGTTCAATCCCTAATGCTATAAAAATGGGACTGGATGTATATAATTTGTCTAGCACACACGTGCGCTATACCCCCCAGTGCACAATACTAGACATGCTCGTGCCGGCAATCTTAGCCTGGGGGAGGAGGAGACAGAGAATCAGAAATTCAAAGTCATCCTTGACTATGTAACAAATTGGAGGCCAGGCTTGGCTACAATCTTAAAAATAAAAAATAAAACAAAACACAAGCAAATCTTGACATAAGAGAGAGCCTAAAATATACCAATAAAATGATATGTTCCAAAAAGTATATGGAGAATTATTTTATAGCTAATGAAATTTCTCAGGTTGTACCTAACACCAATTGTTTCTTTTAAGAGCTTATTTTCCTTCAGAAAAGTGATCAAGCATTATATTGCTAGAGGATATGAATAGTCATGAATCTTGACATGTTTAAATTCTGTCTTTCCAAGGACACTGTCTTCAGTTCTCCACAAACAGAAGAAAAACTAGGACGAACTGGTCTTACATCAATCTATGGTTAAATGAACAGGGGGGCTGTTGTTTGGTCTCCCGTGCGCCCAGACACCTGCACATTTAAGATTTATACACTACCATGATGTTACTGACATGCAGTGGAAGCTTTAGGAGACTGGACCTGACAAAAGGAAGTTAGGTCATTGGGGTTGTGGTCTTGGAGGGGATATTGAGTCCCCAGGATCTTCTCTCTTCTTCTGTACCATGGTGAGGCACTCTGTTCCAGCACATACTCCATGCTGTCCTGTGCAACCTTGCCATATAGAACCAACTAGTTATGGACTAGAATCTCTGACTCTTAAATCAATGTAAATGTTTCCTCATTTTAAATTGGTTGATCTCAGAGGCATGTTACTGCAACAGGAGGTGGAACAGTATAAAAGGTTTGCTTATTTTTTTAATTCTTCTGTTTTCATAAACTCTATTAAGGCTTCTTCCCCTCTAGAGAAAGTCCTGTAAGAGAAAGGACTTTCACTGTGTCTGGTGTGACAAAGTCCATGTGAAGAGGGTGTCGGTTTCTGGGTGGCACATACAGAGCTTCAGATTTGATGCTCACTTTACATGTACCTGCCATTTTAGAAATGGAGATGACACCATCACTGAGTAACCGTATAATCGCTCTAGATGTGTGAGACAATAAATGATTTTTTTTTTGTCACTCATAGTAGATTGGCCAGATGCATCTTATGAGAGATGCATCATGCATTAGTTTGGGAGATTTGAGGTGCCATAAAGACCTAAGAAAAACTGGCTTGGCCAAGAGAGGCAGTTCAGAGTTCAGTAAACCCAGAAGGAGGAATCTCAGTATTGGTTCCTTAAGTCATTCATAGATGTCAGGCCTGCTTTCCAGCTTGTTGGCTTCCCATGGAGCTTATTGTCAAGCTTCAAATGATAGCAGCCAGAGCAGGAGGTGTAACAAGTGCTTGTACTCGGAGCCCCCACCTCCTTAGAAGGAAACGTCTGCTCTGAAAGCGGAACAGCTTCCTCTTAGAGTACCCTGCTCTGAGTGTGCCAGCGCCAGCCTCAGCTGCAAGAGAGGGCTGAAGTGATGCTGGGATCTGGTGACAGCGGAGGGAAAGCGGAAAGCTAATAGTGTCAGCTATGCATTTACTATGTGAAATAGGAGTTTTGGAGGGTGAGGAGATGGCTCAGTTGGTAAAGTGTCTCCTGTACAAACATAAGAATCTGAGTACATATCCCCAGGCCACCCAGAAAAAAAGCTAGGCAGAAGCAGCAGAGAGCAGAGATGGGTGGATCCCTGGAGCTCATTGGCCAACCAACCCAGCTAAGCAGATGAACTCCAGGTTCAGTGGAGATGCTCTCTCAAAGTGTAAGGTTGGAGAGACATTGAAGGGGTACTATTGACCTCCACACATGTATGCATACATGGGAGCATGTACATGCAGACAGACAGACAGACAGACACACACACACACACACACACACACACACACACACACACACACACAAAAGCATGTATATTCACTCTCTGTGTCTTCTCCAACACACCAAGAAATGAACTTTTAAGCATTTTCACTGGTCAGTTGCAGCATATTTTCCTCAGGGATGTGAATTAATAATGGCATAAATTGCTGGGTGCTGGTGGCACACACCTTTAATCCCAGTACTCGGGAGGCAGAAGTAGGTGGATATCTGAGTTCAAGGCCATCCTGGTCTACAGAGGGAGTTTCAGAATAGCCAGTGTTACACAGAGAAATCCTGTCTTGAAAAAACAAAACAAAACAAAACAAAAAGTTGAAAACTTTGATACCAACATGCTTCTATTTTTGAGGTTTACTTAAAATAGATGGTTGGTCAGTTGCGGGCTCTGTATAAACTGCCATCTACTGCCAACAGTGGTATATCACGATGCAGGGAATAAGACACTGTGAAGTATTCACCTCTAGATAGAACATGTATTTAATACCTGGTCTATCCAAGGCTCAGGGATTATCCCGGAAGAGTGGGCAGAAAGATCACAAGAGTCAGAGGTAGCCAAGAACGGCCATGAAACAGTGTTTTCTGGTCAGGGCAGGCATGCTGCACACATGAACTCATAGTGGGTGTGACTGTGTCCACAAGACTTGCACAAGTCAGCCAAAATCCCACCACAGGTGAGAGGTGTGGATGAAATCTTACCTATAGCTGAGGAGCTATGGGCTAGCTGCTAGGGGAGGGAGAGAGTCAGATTTCTTTAGGAATGTGACCCCTGACAGGCTCCTGTCCCTTCTCCTGTGGATGGCCCTCCAGCCATGCGTGTACTGACAGCGCTAAGTTTCAAAAGGAGTGTGTGATGATGGGTGGAGGGTTCTGACAAATTAGAGGGGAGAGAATGGGAAGCAGATTTGAGCAAAACACACCAGATTCGTATATGAAGTTCCCAAACAATACATTTTGAAAGTTGAAAAAAAATAACAATCTAAATTTTATACTTGGAAAAATTATCTTATGTTGGGTGTTGCTACAGGCCTCTAACCCCAGTGATTAGAAACAGAGACAGGCAGAACTTAGGGGCTCATTGGCCAGCCAGTCTAGCCAAAATACTGAGTTCTGGTTCAGTGAAAAGACCCTAGCTCATCAAAAGGAAAAGAAAAAGGCATCCTGCCATCAACCTCTGGCCTCGACCATGTGTACAATGGACACATGTAGACACATTCGCACAATACACACACATACACACACACTGTGGAATATTTAGTTTAAAATATGTTACATTTGTTTATGCTGTGGAATATTTGTTTAATGATGTAAAGATGTGCTGCATTCTTTTATGTTGCATTTGTTTAACTCTGTAAAGCTCTGTTACTTGGCCTGTCTAAAACACCTTATTGGTTTAATAAAGAGCTGAATGACCAATAGCAAAGCAGAAGAGGGATAGGCAGGGCTGGCATGCAGAAAGAATAAAGAGATGGAGAAATCTAGGCTCAAGAGAAGGGGAAGAGAAAAGCTAGGAGCAAGAAAAGGAGAAGGAGAGGAAGATGCCAGGGGCCAGGCCCTGAGCCACACAAACAGCCACAGAGTAGGAGTAAGGAGGGAAAAAAGACACATAGAATAAAAAAAGATAAAAAGTCCAGAGGCAAAACATAGAAAAAAAGAAATGGATTAATTTAAGTTAGAAAAGCTGGCTAGAAACAAGCCAAGCTAAGGCCGGGCATTCATAAGTAAGAATAAGTCTCCATGTATTTATTTGGGAGCTGGATGGCTGGCCCCCAGAGTAAATAACCAACTACACACACACACACACACACACACACACACACACACACGGAAAAATTACCTTGTACTAACATCTAATATGTATTATTTTGTATGTTTTTATTTTTCTCACTGAGAAAAAGAAATTGCCAAAGGGCAGATTATGGCTTAGCTATCTTTCCCTCATGTGTGATCAGAGATTATTCAGGTATTTTGGCTGCTCCACGGACTGCTTTATGTCTTTCCCTTTGATTGGACTGCCCAAACCCACTGCCCCAGAGCGTCCTTCTCATAGAGCACCCGTGGTTTTTGCCAAAAACAAGGGCTGAGAAAGGAGGATGAGGTTTTGCCTTTGCAGTTGGGAGGCCACTGAACTGACCTTAAAACTCTCAGCATCAAGTATCATTGATGAAACAGCCATGTTTTTTGTTTGTTTGTTTGTTTGTTTTTCCAGGCTGACCATCTACCGCCCATGACATTAGGTCATCCCCTGATATTGCATGTTGACACAAAACTATTAAACTAGTTACAAGCTAAGGAAAAGAGACTGAAGAAGGCTATGTGTGATGTAGAGAAGACAGTGAATGGACTAGACAATCCCAGAGGAGTCCATGCTACCTGCCTGGACATGTGGCAACAATCTATTTGCTTTAGTTATTTTTCTATTGCGGTGATAAAACACCACAGCTAAGGACAGAAGCAAGGGTTTGTTTGCCTTATGGTTCCAGAGGGATAGGAGTCCGTTGTGGCAGGAAAGTATGGCTGCAAGCATCAGACATGGCAGCTGATGAGAAGAAGTTGACGAGCCACAAGCAGGAAACACTAAACTACCCTCAGTGACACTCTTCCTCCAATGGGACCACACCTCCAAAGCCTCCCTAAACAGTGCCACCAACTGGGGACCGTATGTTCAAATACCCAAGACTTTGGGGGGCATTTCACCCCACACTGTCTGAGCATTCCATTCCTCGTTCATATTGGCATGTGGAGTGACTATTGTAAGCTTTCCTTGTGGCCTGTGAGTGCTCCATGAGGTCAAAGCACACTCTGTTATTCATCACTAAATAGAGTAGCATCCCAGCTAGTCTTAGTCTTTGTGTGTGTGTGTGTGTGTGTGTGTTTAAGAGCATCTCTGACCCTGTATGTCAGGATTGCCTCAGACTGGTGACCCTCCTGCCTCATATTCCACAGCATCTGGATGGCAGTGGGCTCTACCATATCCACCTAATAATTTAGTCTTAATATACAGAATGGTAGGAAATGTATCCCATGATCCCAGAATGACCACTAGATAAAGTTATCTTGACCTTCCCACTTTTCAGTGGTAGAAGGGTCTCTTATACGTCTCATCCATAAATTCAATATTTAGTCCAAACCATTTTGTTTACCATGGGCATATAACAATGACTCCAAATATCCAAGGACTTAACAAGACATTTTATTTGTTCATGTTTTGAGGGTCAGGGCTTAGGCAGATTGACTTGGCACCTTTCCTGCCATTGAGATCACTTGACTTGAGGACGGAATCATTGCAAGACTTGATGCTGAGCAGCTAAGCTGGCACTCTCTGTGTCCCAACGCGGTAGCTTCAGGAGTTGGGGCTTGACCCCTTGCATGGTGGGACATTTGGGCAGGTGAAAATGGCAGGATTCTTTTTATGAATTATGCTATGTTGGTTGAAGTCATTTGAGCCTGCTCAGACTCCAAGGCAGGCATATGGCTATCTCTCAAAGTTGAAAGGAATGTTCAAACTTGGGAGGGGGGCTGGATTAATTGGTTTATAGAACTTTTGTGTATATATGTGCATGTTCGTGTGTCTATGGGTGCAGGTGTGTGTAGTGGGCAGCCATTCCAGCTTTGATCTGGAAGTTCCAACCCCCACTGAGGCTTCAGTAACTATCACACCTACAAGGCGGGGCCAAGAGAGGACCCTGAAGACCTGAGATCCGGATGCACCGCCTCTCTTGGTTCCTGAACCCTGGATGCTGGAGGTAGACTGAGCAGAGTTCTCCAGAGAACACCACCGGACTGTGCTATATCTTTCCCAGACCCTGCAACCTACCTATCCCTTTATTTGTAAGCCACTAACTGAACCTCCCTTTGAACTACGTGGAGTGGCCTGAATAATTTCACCAGTATGTGTGTGGAGAACAGAGGACAACTTCGAATGTCACTCTTCAAGTGACCCACCTTGCTTTTTGAAATAAGTTCCCTCACTGAGACTTGGGGATCCTATTTAGTCTAGGCTGGCTGACCAGTGAGCCCCAGGGATCTTCCTGTCTACATTTTCCCAGCACTGAGGTCACAATTATATGTCACCATGCTCATTTTATTTTAAGTGAGTGCTGCAGATTGAACTCAGGTGTTTGTATGGCAAGCCAGTACTGGCTAACTTATTGCCCTAACCCTGGCAACACTTTTTTTTTTTTTTTTTAACAACTTAGCATTTGTTAACCGAAGCCATCTGAGCCTGCTTAGATTCAAAGGCAGGGCTGTGGATGTACCCCTAGGTTGAAAACAATGCCCAAACATGGGGAGCAGGCCAGATTTATTTATTGTTTGTTTGTTATAAGTTTTGAAACAGGGTCTCACTTTGTAGTACATGCTGACTTTAAACACATGATCCTCCTGCCTCAGTCTCCTGAATGCTAATATGTCAGGCCTGTGCCACCAGGCCAGGCTGGGTGGAAGTGGAGGCCGTATTTTAAAACCACCACACCAACTCAATATCAGGCTGGTGCTAAGTGTCAAGTGGCTGTGATGTTTTCTTTTATATGGGATAACCACAGACACAGGGCCGCAGAGCGGTTAGATAGTCATCCATAGGAAAGATGTCAGGAAACAAGTCAATGTTCCTAGAGGCTGAAACAGGGTCCTATCAGGCCTGAGTGCCGCTCGGGCATTGAGGGAGAAGAGGAGGCCCAGGTGTGTGGGGGAGCAGCTGAAGATAAACTGGCTTTTATCTAGGGCGCTCATATGATAGCAATGGATTTCCCTGGACTGAAGCATTTGTGTCTGCACCTGGCTGAGTTTGTGTCCTTGGCTGAGCTCCTCTAGTGACTGTTCGGCATCTGTAACAAGGCTAAAGGTCCTAGAGCACTCCATCTTGACTGGGTGATGGCTGCAGAGCTGTTAATTCTGCTGTCCTGAGTTATTGAGACCCCATCCTCCCATAATTTCCCCGTCTGCCTCCGTGGGTTTGGTTTGTTCTAATGATTCCCCTGTGGCTGAAGGTCAAGGCTCATCTTACCGCGTGTCAATGTCCAGAGGCAGGAAGAGGCCCATGTTATTCCTTGGCCTCTTTTTAAGTGTCAAATGACTTCAAACCACTTCTAATGGGCCAGAATGGGATGACAGGCTGCATCAGTGAGCTCTGGCCTGGCCATGGAGGCATCATTTGGAAAGCATGACTTTGTTAACTGGGAAAAGGGTGGTGGGTTGGCTCTAAATAGTAACCATGGTGTCTGCTCAGAGCCAAGGCATGCTGCAACCATTGGCAGAGGCCAGCACCTTTTTGGGTCTTACTTTTCTGTCCAGGGCAGAAAAGTCTTATAGCCCAGAAGTCTCTGAAGGTTTTTCTGCCCCCAGTGTGTTATTATCAGCCAAACTGTGATCCTTTTTCTCTTTCCCCCATAACCATGTGCAGGTGCTCTCTATTAATAAGGCTCTGGTTGTTTATCTCATGAGCATGATGTGTTTGTGTAAGAAGATATCCCTGATTTAGAAATATGAAGGCTTATGGGGTGGTGAAGCTGGACCAGGTACAAGGAGGCCTGTGGAGCAGAGGGACCAGGGTGAGTACAGTGGTGGGTTGTGCTCCACCACACTACCTATTCCCCCGTAGGATAGTGATGTGAGGAATAGCTCATCCCTCAGCCAGGAGCATGCAGGGGGGAGGTACTGCCAGAGATGAAAGGTTATCTCTCACCCGTGTGTTTTCCAGAAACTCACGGGCTGAGGAATAAATAGCTTCTAATCTCCTGCAGTGTGCAGAACTAAGACACCATGTGGGTGTTTCAGGCTGTGGCTAGATCCAACCCCTGCAGTTAGTGCCCCTCAAGCAAACAAATTTCTACAGGATTTTGCCCCACGAAAGGACTAGGGTTCTTAATCTTATTCTTAATCTGTCCTCTGACACTCTTGTCTTTTTTGTTTGTTTGTTTGTTTGTTTCGAGACAGGGTTTCTCTGTGTAGCTTTGCGCCTTTCCTGGAACTCGCTTTGGAGACCAGGCTGGCCTCGAACTCACAGAGATCCACCTGCCTCTGCCTCCCGAGTGCTGGGATTAAAGGCGTGTGCCACCACCGCCTGGCACTCTGTCTTTTCAATATATTTTATTCTCTTTTTTCCCCACTCCCTTAGTGTGTGTGTGTGTACACACTCTCGAGCATGTGGGAGCCAGAGATCAGTCTTAGATATTGTTCCTCAGAAGCCCTTCACCCTGGTTCATGAGATGGGGGTTTCTTACTGGGACTTAGGGCTCACTGATTATTAGGTCAGGCTATTTGCCCAGTGAACTCCAGGGACCCATGCATATCTGTTAGGCGTGTGCCACCACTCCTGGATGTTTCTGTGGGCACTGGATATCAAAATCAGGTCCTCATGAATATGTGGAGAGCCCTTTACCAAGCAAACCACCTCTCCAGCCCCACTGCAGTCTTATTTTAGCATCACTCTCTGTTCTCAGGAAAAGGTTTATGGCACGGTGCCTGCATTCTGCACTCGGTGGCCATCTTCCTTCTGTCCTCCTAGTTTGGGAGAGTACTTGCTACTAAGTCTTGTCTCTTCAGAGAATGTGCTTGAGGGCTTGCTACAGTGCGTTTTTCCTCCAGATTTCCCTTTCCTACAAGGTGAGCTGACCAAAACTAAGGGGGATTTTCCCACTCACACATTTGTTTCCACCCCCATTTTAGGGCTGCAGTGAGCAGCTGCCTCCCATGAGAAGGCTTGTCTCAGAAATGTGGGTTTTGGGAGGATGTGTTGTTTTGAGGGATCAGAAGAAAGAATCCAAAGTGTCACCTTTTTGGGGTCACCTTGTTGATTATTAGTCATTCTGTTTCCCAGTGGAATCCTTGTGATCTCTAGGCTCTTGTCAGAAAGTATGGCTTTCCTATGGCTGGGGAGACAGCTCAGTCTATAAAGTGAGGATCTTTATAGACTGAGTTCTATCCATCACACACACACACACACACACACACACACACACACACACACGTTTTGGCGTTTTGGCATGGTGGTTCACACTTGTAATTCCAGAGCTCGGAAGGTGGAGATACACGGATCCCTGGGCCTCACTGGCCAGCCAGCATAGCCGAATTGGTGAGCTCCTGGTCCATGAGGGACCCTGTCTCAAAATGCAAGGTGGAGGGCACCTGGTGAGTGACACCTAAAGCTGATCTGTGGCCTCTACATACATGCATACACACATGGTGCACACTCCCACCAAAATGTACTTCTTATACTTATTGTGTGACACAGTCTGCACTCTGATCTTTTTGGGTTTTGTTCTTCATTTTTTTTAAAACTTTTTTCTTTTTTCTTTATTTTTATTTCATGCACATTGGTGCCTTGCTTACATGTATATCTGTGTGAGGATGTCAGATCTTAGAGTCACAGCCAACTGTTAGCTGTTATGTGGGTGCTAGGAATTCAACCTGGGTCCTCTGGAAGAGCAGTCAGTGCTCCCAAGCACTGAGACATCCTCCCAAGCCTTTGTCCTTCAGTTTTAAAATACACAGAACAGAAAGACTCCCTTTATATCTTATCTGTAAAAATCTGAAACTATTCATTTCTATTAGGATTCTGTTAGGGTTTGATACCTCGCAGTAACAAGACACCAAAGCTTCTCTGGGAAGGTAATCTACTGAAATTATATATCCAGAGTTTTTTTTGATTAGAGGAAAATGTAGGAATAATTAAATAGAGTGGATTCTAACATGGAATTCATAGTAGCAGAATGATGAGTGTGAGCCTTGTTCCCGAATCCCCACATGAGCACTGAAACCTGTACTCAGAGCGTCTTGCTAAGTCTGAGCTCTCTACTAATAGTTCCTGTAGGGAATAGACACTGTGCTTAAGAACAAGAGTGACCAGAATAAGAAAGGAAGATGCTGTGGTCCACGTTCGATCGTTAACATACTGGAGGACAGTGTGAGAGGAGATTGTTGGGCTGGGCTGGAAGAGAGTAACATGGACCTCCACTTATGGCATGCCTCTTTGATACCAGGCTCTGAACTCAACCGTAGTTTTTTTTTTTTTTTTTTTTTTAAACATCATTTTAGAGCTAGTCCCAGGTATTATCCCAGCTCACACTGGCTCCCGAAGATGTAAATTACTGCCTTGTGCAACAAGAAGTACAGAAATAGGGCAGACTCCCAGGTTGGTGGATAAAGAGTTTCCAAACTGTCACCAAGGACTAAGTTTCTTCATATTTCTTTGCCAGGGCCCTCTCCAAGGTGTCTATAGTGAGGACTGTCAGGGTTATAAGGAAGCTGCAGCATCCCTAAGCATCTTCCTAGAAGTCTCCTAGCAGGTTTTACTGCTTAAATTACCCCAAATCTGCATTCTGAACCCAAACACAGGCAAGTAGAAGGGTGTCTCAGGATTATTATTGCTGTGATAAAGCACCATGACCAAAAACAACCCGGAGGGCAGGGCTTATTTCACTCACACTTCCCTATGTTCATCACTGAAAGCAGTTAGGGTAGCAATTCAAACAGGACAAGATCCTGGAGGCAGCTGTTGATGCAGAGGCCGTAGGGGTTGCTGCTTACAGGCTTATTCCTCATGGCTTGCTCAGAACCCAGGATCACCATCCTAGGGGTAGCGCCACCCTCAATGGCCTGTGCCCTCCCACATCACTCACTAATCATGCCCTACAAGATTGCCTACAATTCTCAGTTGTGGTTCACTCCTCTCAGATGACTCTAGCCTGTGCCAAGTTGACAGAAAATTTGCCAGCACAAATGGGATTATCACAGTTGTCTTAAAGACAGCAGGTTATCCTATCCATGAAGTGGTAATTAATTCTTCTTGTGATTGCCTTGGCAATCATAGAGAAGGCAGAGAAAGGTGAACACTGGAATAGAGATAAAGTACATAAGAAAGAAGGAATGTGAAGTTCATGTTGGGTTGGCAGCTGACATTGTATGGTAGATTTATAGTCATCTCTAACCCACCTCCAGCTTGACATATGTATACAATCCAAGCCTTACAGAACATATGCACATTAGTGTGGAAACCAGGGGGGGGGGGAATGGCACACTTGGTAAAGTGCTTGCTTTCCAAGCCTGAGGGCCTGAGTTCAACTCCCAGAACCACATTTAAAAGTCAGGCATGGTGGTACACAGCTGTAACCTTAGTGCTAGGGAAGCAGAGACAGGAAGAGCCCTGGGTTTTCCTGGACAGTCTTATCTACATGATAAGCTCCAGGCTAGCAAGAGACCCTGTTTCAAAAAAGGGAGGCAACATCTGAGGAACAAAACCCAAGGCTATCCCCTGGCCTCCACAACCATGCACACATGTACACAAGTACCTGCACACACAAACACACAAAAGTACAAAAGTCAAGGTTTACAAATGAAACAGTCTACCAACACTCATTAGCTGAGAACTAAAACTTTCTTCATATGCAAACTCCTTTTGCTGGAGAGATTTTCATTCATTCAAGGGTGTATACAAAAGTATAGAGCTATATAAAACCAATACACACAGAAAACAGTGGTAACAGATAATGAAGAAATGTATGTTATTTATTTATTTTTTTGCTATAAATGTTGTGGTGGTTTGAATGAGAATGCCCCCCATAAGCTCATATGTTTGAGCTCTTGGTCCCTAATTGGCAGAACTGTTTGGGAAGGATATGGAGGCGTGGCCTTGTTGGTGGAGGTATGTCAATAGAGGCAGGCTTTGATGTTTCAAAAGTCCATGCTATTCCTATTGTGCTCTCTGCATCCAGCTACATATGAGTAGCTCACACACACACACACACACACACACACACACACACACAGACACACCCCTTTTCTTTTATTAAAGATGGAATAAAATTTGCATGCTAATAAGATGGATCTGCTTGTTTGTGTAGCACCATGCACTCAAAGGTATTTTGATTGGTTCGATATTTATGTGCTGAGGAATAAATGTTATTGCTGTAGACAAATGTTAGATGGCTCTGTTTTCCTTGATTAAACCACTATTTCTATAAGAGCAAAAAACTTTGTATACACAGTAAACACCCTGCAATCATAGATGAAAATAGCTTCAATCTAGCAACATTGTTTCAGATGGCTTTTGTACAATAGTCTCACATCTAGCAACATTGTTTCAGATGGCGTTGGTTGATACTGTGTGGTGTGATAGCACACACAGTGTAAAGCAGGAAGGCTATGTATTTACAACCAAGGCTACAATCCCCTCATGCAGAGGTGTCATATGCCAGGGCTGCTGAAACAGTTCAGATTCGTTATGTGTCGGGTTATGGTTATGTAATCAGAAACCTTAGAATGTTGCCAAATTTTGGCAACTCTGACATTCAGTCATGTGACCCCATATGAGGGATGACACCCACACTTGAGGAAGCTGGCTTTAGATGTAATGCTTGCATTCAGCGTGACTCCATTTTTTTAAACGAAACCCTGAAGGCCAAACAACACATAAACACACAAAGCAACAAAGTTTAAGTTCAGATTAGGAAATGAACCTCTGAAGACTCGGTGGAGCGATTCTGATGCCACAGACTTTTGAACCCATCAGCCTGGACGGCTTCTGTGGCGTCTGATCTGCTTCTTAGGTCAGAAAGACTGACTTTGCTCTGTATGCTTTCTCACGCGGGTCTCAGAAAACAGCTATCCACGGGCATGGCATAGCTGTTTTATTTGGAGGACTCCCCACAAATGCCGATCTCTCACCACAAGCCACTGCTGAGGGTTTTGGTTTAGCACAGGGCACATAATTTTGGAGTGTCTCCACCCATCTTCTGGAAGAAACATCTCCACTGGCATGAGCTCCTGGCAGCTCCCAGCTCTGCTGGTATGGTAGGCTGGGAAGGCTGTGGTTTAGGGAGGAGCCATTGGTAGTGCATTGGCCCACTCTGCTCTTCTTCTGGGAGTTCTGTTTTCTCAGAACCAGACACAGCTCTGCCAGTGGCTGAGAATAGGCCTGCTCAGTTCTGCAGTCGGAGCGAGGGGCTGCACAAGCCGCAGATAAAAGCCACATTTCCTAATATTAGCTTCATTGGTTAAAAAAAGCTTTTAATTTTGACAAAGAGTCTACCAGATGCCTCACTCATATCTTGTTTTACAACCTGGGGTTTATAAGTCCCTGCTTGTCCTCACCCTACTCTGACATAGTCTCAAAAAATACAAGGTGAATGGCATCTAAGGAGGAATTATACCTAAGGCTGATCTCCGGTCACATGCATGCTCACCTAAGTGCCCCTGCAAACACACACATATACATAGGATGCAAAACAGAACAACTGAAAAATCTCAACCATATAGAAATTATAACAAATTATACAAGCATTTTTTAAGGTAAAAATTTTTTGACATTGTTTTTTTTTGTATTTATCTTCCTTTACGTAAAACTTTACAAGTATAGCCAATATCCTGCAATCCTGTCCACCGCCACCATCACCCATCTCCAGACATGCATTCTATCTCAAATACTCTATGAATTGAACCTTTGGGTAGTTTTGTATATTTATGTGTACTTAAACTCTATTCTTGTATGCCTTTTTAAAATGATGTTAAAAAATCATGTGTGTGTGTGTGTGTGTGTGTTTGTGTGTGTGTGTATGTGTGTGTCTGTATGTCCACATATGTGCAAGTGCTCACAGAGGTCAAAAGAGGGCATTGCATCCCCTGGAGCTGGAGTTAAAAGCTGTTGTGAGTCTTTTGTTCTGGGTGCTGGGGACCTATTGAATCTTCTGAAAAAGCAGCAAGCTCTTGTAACTGTTGAGCCATGTCTCCAGCCTCTCTAGGTTCTTTTGTGGAGTTGAGAATGGATCCAGAGCCTCAGGCTTGCTAGGCTAGGCAAGTGCTCTATCACTGAGCTACACTGTGGGCTCTCAGTGATGTTGTTTGAACAGATTTTGAAATATTTACAAGGGATTTCATACCTATTACTTATCATTTTATAGGCAACTTTATAAACTCAATATTAATGTGGTTAAATGTTTAAACTGTCCTGGTGTTCCACCCTTTATCATTGGCTCCGCAACTGAGAAGAAGATGGAGTGTTTCTTCACCGACCCAGTGCAGACAGGGCTGCGGTGCATCTGTGGATAGACCACATCCGGAGCGAGCTTCAGGAGTATCCCTGAAGTAGATTCTAGAGAAAGGATGACTTCAGTGCACTGCATATTCACCCTGAAACTCACCAAGTGCTGCCTGGCTGCTCTTCAAAGTGACTGAATCAAATCCCAAGGTTTCCTAAAGCCTCCTCAGTGCCTAGGAGACTGTCCCAACAGTTTCTGATGGTTCTAAAATCCAAGCTCACCATTGCAAGCTGCCAATCCTCCCTCCTTTCTTTCCTCCCTCCATCCCTCCCTCCCTTTGTCCCTCCCTCCTTTCTTTCCTCCCTCTGTCCCTCCCTCCCTCCCTCCCTCCCTCCCTCCCTCTCTCCCTCCTTCCCTCCCTCCCTTCCCTTCCACTCTTTTTCCTTTCCTTTTTTTTTTTTTTGAGGCAAAGTCTGCTGTAGCCCAGGCTGACCTCAAAATTGATATATAACTGAGGATAATCTTAAACTCTTGATCTTCCTGCATCTCCCTTGAGAGTGCTGGAATTATAGGCTTGCCCACCATGCTTGGTTTATAAGGTGCTAAGGATGAAGCCCAGAGCATTGTGTAAGCTAGACAAGCACTCTGCCAACTGAGCCCTATTCCTAACTTGTCAGTCTATGTTTTTGAATACTGAAGGCATTAATGTTTCTCTGTGCCTTTGACCAATTGAGCTACTTTGTCCCATATGATTTCCTGTTCTTTGCTCATCGTTTTCCTCCTTATCATTATTTTTTTCTTTTTTCTTTTGATTTGGGAAAGTTCAAGATATATCTGGAATGAATAGGAGTTTAAGACCAGCCTTGGCTACATAGTGAGTTCAAGGACATTCTTGGTTATATAGGGCATAGAGGTCAGCCTGGGTTACCTGAGACTTTGTTTCAAACAAGCAAACAAAATAAACAAAAATATCAACATTTAAGGATTCTATGTTGATCTTATACATACTGAGGAGTGAAATAAAAGAAGTTTGCTTGTGAAATTGTCATACTTAGAGCCTGTTGTGAGCAAGTTTTGACTCAATGTCCTTGGTGTCAATGTTTTCCCAGGCCTCATTACTTTTCACACTAGCAGATGGGCACAACTGGCAACATAGCACTTCTTAGAAGAGCTGGAAGCCTCGAATTTTCTAAATGGGCAATTTCTGAGCCAAGCTCCTAGAACGTTGCTAAACATGTCTGTTCATCACCTTATCATCCAGTTCTCTCAACTGTGGGGTTGATAAGAACTAAAAGACTGCTCTACTATTGTTTCAAGATTTCTTTCAGGGATGCCAACCCTTGCTGTGCAAGTTTTATGCTGAACCTCCTAATGCTCAAAGATATATGGTCACTGGCATCTATCACACCCACTGCTGGGCAAACGTGCGTGACCCCACCAATAAAACTTGTATTCTGACTTTAGAGGTATTCAAATATGAATAAATATGCCTTTTATCATCTATGAAGTGCTTTTATGGTTTGTTTACACATAAAATAGGAAGCTTATTTAATTTGTCTTTAAAGAACTTTTTGCTTTTCTGAGACAGGATCTTATATAGCCCAGGCTAGCCATGAACTCCTTATGCTCCTGCCTCTGCCTCCTGGAGTGCTGGGACAACAGGCTTGTATACCACAACCTGCTTCCAAGTTATTTTTTATGCTTTCCCTGCATTTTCTTTGACAAACTTTTTATTTTTGGATTATTTACTCATCTTTTCCTATTTTTTTTATTACATTGATTATTATTATTATTATTTTAGTCTTTATTGCTGGACTGGAGCTGCATATTTTATTCTCATACGGAATCCATGTTGTTAGCACGTGTGTTTAATTTGACCAGTTATCCCTTTCTCTTATGTCTCTGTAACTCACCAAGCTAACGGCATAGACACCTACTCCCTTTTCATCTTCTGCTGTTGTTTTCTGATTTTATCTCTGCAGCTTGTTTTAAGTCACGCAAGTTGGTCATTGTCATCGTGATACTTTTTATGATCAACATTTGCTCAAATTTAACTATATGCCTGTCAACGTCTTTCCTTAAATTTGTTCTTTACATCTCACTTCTTCTTCTGGGTTTGGCGCCTTTCTTCCCAAGACACATAATTTAGCTAGACAATGTCTTCTTTAAGCTCTCACTTATAAATGGTAGGTTAAGTAGATATGGAGTCCTTGCCTAGGGAAAAAAGTGACGGGAAGGCTTCGTGATTTCTGATAACAGGTTTACGACATAAATTGAGTCTAAATCTACATGTGACACACTAAGAAATAAGCCATTACTGGACTAAATGACAACAATCACTTGATCATTTTCAACAGATGCAGAAATCCAGCATCCTTTTATGACAAAAATTCTAGGGAGAATTGGGTTAGAAGGGACATAGTTCAACGTAATAAAGGTTATATATGATCTATGACAAACCCAGCATCCTAATGCAGGGAAACTTGATGCAATCCTATTAAATCAGGAACAAGACAGGCTGTCCATTCTTTCCACTCTCATTCAGTACAGTGTTAGAAATCTTACCTAGAGCAACAAGACAAAAGAAGGAGATAAAAGCTTGAGGGAAATGAAAGTTAAAACTGCCTTGAGATTCCATCTCGATCACCTCAATCAGACTGGTGATCATCAAGAAATCAAACGGTTATAAGGATATGGAGAAAGGGGAAATCCTTATTCATTGTTGGTGTAGTAACTATGGAAACCAGTTTGGAAAGTCCCCAAAAAGCTCAAAATGGAACTAGCACATGATTCATCTATACCACCCTTGGGCATACACCAAGAAGACTCTGTATCCTACGAGGTCATCCATGTTCTTTGCTGCTCTCGTCACAATACCCACGGAATGGACTATGCCTAGATGTCCATCATCTGATTAATGGACAATGAAAACATGGTATGTATACACAGTGGAATTTTATTCTGCAGTAAAGAATGAATGGAATTATGAAATGGATGGAACTGGAAAAAAATATATTGAGTGAAGTAACCCAAGCCCCCCAAAGCAAACACCACGTTTACCTTGTATGTGTATCCTAACTTCGAATCTCTAATTTTGCACGCTCAACTTGGAATTCCTGTGGAAGCCAAAAAACTAGAAAGAGGCCATGGCAGGGTTCATGAGGGAGGGATGTTGGTAGAATATAGGCAATAGGAGTGGTTTAAGGGAGAAAGGTAAAGGATACGGAGTGATGGGAAGACGGGATAATCAAAATGAAAGGGTTATGGAAAAGACATTTGGAAATTTACTATTTTGATCACAAATTTAAAAAGTAAAAATTTACATATTTTTAAAAGAGTTTGAAGGGACATGCCTTGTAGAGTTGGGGAAAATGACTCTAGAAATTGTGAGTTATCATACAAAAACTTTAGTGCCAGGAATAAGATTCCTCCCGATGAGTTGTTGCTTAGGGAGGTTCCAGAGGCCCCCCAAACAATACAGGATTTTGACATTTCTCTTGATTTCCCTGAAGAACTAGATAAAACAACATTTGGGAAGACACTACACACCTTGGCCGCATGATGGAGAAAAATTAAAGTACAAATGAACTTTCCTGTTGGCTAGATTTTGTAGTAATAGAAGGTACTATATAACTTGCTGGGGGAGAAAAGTTATCAGTGATCTTACCCAGCTGTGAAGCCCATGATCTATGAGACCAAGCTGCCAGGAAAGATGTATCCATTTGTTCAATAGTGGCACAGTGGTTATGGGGTTAACCAACTGTGGTGGTTTGTATGACAATGGCCCCTATAAGCTCATGTTTGAATACTTGGTCTTTAGTTGGTGGAACTGTTTGGGAAGGATTAAGAGCTGTGGCCTTGTTGGAAAAGGTGTGTCACTAGGGGTAGGTATTTTTTAAAATTTATTTATTTATTTTACATCCCAACTGCAGTTTCCCCTCCCTCCTCTCCTCTCATTCCCTCCCCCCACATTCCCTCTCCCCCTCTAAACCCAATCCACTTTTCCTTTGTTTCTGTTCAGAAAGGGGAAGTCCTCCCAGGGATATGAACAAAACATGGCATATCAAATTGCGGTAAGACTAAGTACCTCCCCTTGTATTGGGGCTAGGCAAGGCGACCCAGTATGAGGAATAGTTTCACAAGAGCCAGACAAAGCATTAATAACAGCCCTGCTCCCATTGTTAGGACTCCCACAAGTAGATCAAACTACACAGCAGTCACATATATGCAGAGGGCCTAGGTTGGTCCCATGCAGGCTCCCTGGTTGTTAGTTCAGACTCTGTGAGGTCCTATGAACCAGATTAGTTGATTCTGTGGGTTTTCTTGTGATGTCCTTGACCCCTCTGGCTCCTACAATCCTTCCTTCCTCTCTTCAGCAGGATTCCCCAAGGTCAGCCTAATGTTTAGCTGTGGGTCTCTGCATCTGCTTCCATCAGTTACTGGATGAAGGCTCTCTGATTACAATTGAGGTAGTCACCAGTCTGCTCACAGGAGATAGCCAGTTCAGGCATGTATCTACTATTACTAGGAGTCTTAGCTGTGGTCATCCTTGTAGGTTCCAAAGAGTTTCCCTTGCACCAGGTTTCTACCTGACCCCGAAATGCCCCAATTCCAGTCATCTCTTTCAGTACTCTCCCCCTCCATCCACCCAACAACCTAATTGCTCATGTTCTCATTCCTACTTGTCCCAAGTCCACCCACGAGATCTCATCTGTTTTACCTTCCCAGGGAGATCCATGTGTCTCCTTTTGATTCCTCCTTGTTACCTAGTCTCTCTGGGTCTGTAGATTGTAACATGGTTATCCTTTACTTTACAGCTAATATCCAATTATGAGTAAGTACATACCATGTTTGTCTTTCTGGATTACCTCACTTAGAATGATTTTTTTTCTAGTTCTGTCCATTTGCCTTCAATTTTCTGATGTCATTGTTTTTAATAGCTGAGTAATAGCACTATTGTGTAAATGAACCACATTTTCTTTATCCATTTTTCAGTTGAGGGGCATCTAGGTTGTTTCCAGGTTCTGGCTATTATAAATAATGCTGCTATGAACAGAATTGAATAATTGTCTTTGTGGTATGATTTAGCATTCTTTGGGAATATACCCATGAGTGGTATCGCTGGGTAGATTGATTCTCAGTTTTCTGAGAAACCGCCATATTAATTTCTAAAGTGGCTGTACAAGCTTGCACTCCCACCAGCAATGGGGAGTGTTCCCCTTGCTCCATATCCTCACCAGCATAAGCTGTCATTTGTGGTTTTGATTTAGCCATTATGACAGGTGTAAGATGGAATCTCAGTCATTTTGATTTGATTTTCCTGATGGCTAAAGGTTGTTGAACATTTTTAAAAGTATTTCTCAGCCATTTGAGATTCTTCTGTTGAGAATTCTCTATTTAGATCTGTACCCTATTTTTAATTATATTATTATTATTTTTTGATGTCTAGTTTCTTGAGTTCTTTATATATTTTGGAGATCAGCCCTCTGTCAGATGTAGGGTTGGTGAAGATCTTTTCCCATTCTGTAGACTGCCATTTTGTCCTGTTGATAGTGTTCTTTGCCTTACAGAAGCTTTTCAGTTTCATGAGATCCCATTTTTTAGTTATTGATCTTAGTGTCTGTGCCACTGGTGTTCTATTCAGGAAGTTGTCTCCTATGCCAATGAATTCAAGGCATTTTCCCATTTTCTCTTCTATCAAGTTCAGTGAAACTGGATTTATGTTGAGATCTTTGATCCACTCTGACGAGTTTTGGGCAGGGTGATAAATATGGATCTATTTGCATATTTGCATTCTTCTACATGTCAGCATCCAGTTATGCTAGCACCATTTGTTGAAGATGCTTTTTTTTTTTTAACTGTATAGTTTTGGCTTCTTTGTCAAAAATCTGCTGTCCATAGGGTGTGGATTTATGTATGGGTCTTTGATTCAATCCCATTGATCCACCTGCCTGTTTTTATGTCAATACTATGCTGTTTTTATTACTATGGCTCTGTAGTAGAGCTTGAGATCAGGAATGGTTACACCTCTGGAAGTTCTTTTATTATACAAGATTATTTTAGCTGTCTTGGGTTTTTTGTTTTTCCATATGAAGTTGAGTATTGTTCTTTTGAGGTCTGTGAAGAATTGTGTTGGGATTTTGATGGGGATTGCATTGAACCTGTAGACTGCTTTTGGTAAGATGACCATTTTTGCTATGTTAATCCTACTGATCCATGAGCATGGGGGATCTTCCCGTCTTCTGATATCTTCTCCAATTTCTTTCTTCAAAGAATTGAAGTTCTTATCACACACCAGGTCTTTTACTTGCTGGTTAGAGTTATTCCGAAATATTTTACATTATTTGTGGCTATTGTGAAGGGTATTGTTTCCCTGATTATTTTCTCAGCCCTTTTATCATTTGTATATAAGAGGGCTACTGATTATTTTTAGTTAATCTTGTATCCAGCCACTTCACTGCTGTAGGAGTTCTCTGGTAGAATTTTTGGGGTTGCTTATGTATACTGTCATGTCATCTGCAAATAGAAATACTTTGACTTCTCTTTTCTAATATGTATCCCTTTGATCTCCTTTTGTTGTCTTATTGCTCTAGCTATAATTTCCAGTATTATATTGAATATATGTGGAGAGAGTGGACAGCCTTGTCTTGTTTCTGATTTTAGTGAAATTGCTTTGAGTTTCTCTCCATTTAATTTGATCTTGGCTGTTGGCTCGCTGTATATTGTTTTTATTTTATTTAGGTATGTTCCTTGTATCCCTGATCTCTCCAAGACTTTTATCATGAAGGGGTGTTGGATTTTGTCAAAGGCTTTTTTAGCATCTAATGAGATGATTGTGTGTTTTTTTTCTTTCAGTTTATTTATACGATGACAGATTTTCATATGTTGAACCATTCCTGAATCTCTGGGATGATCTTTTTAATGTGTTCTTAGATTCCGTTTGCCAGTATTTTATTTAGTATTTTTGCAACAGTGTTCATGAGGGAAATTGGTCTGTAATTCTCTTTCTTTGTTGCATCTTTGTGTGGTTTGGGTATCAGGGTGAGTGTGGCCTCACAGAAAGAATTTGGCAATGTTCCTTCTGTTTCTATTTTGTGGAATAATTTGAGGAGTATTGGTATTAGCTCTTCTTTGAAAGTCTGGTAGAATTCTGTACTAAAGCCACCTAGCCCTAGGCTTTTTTTTTTTTTGGTTGGGAAACTTTTAATGACTGCTTCTATTTCCTTACGGGTTATAGGTCTATTTAAGTTGTTTATCTGATCTTGATTTAATTTTGGTATGTGGTATCTATCAAGAGATTTGTCCATTTCTTTCAGATTTTCCAATTTTGTGGAGTACAGCTGTTTGAAGTATGACATAATGATTGTCTGGATTTCCTCAGTGTCTGTTTTTATATTCTCCTTTTTGTTTCTGATTTTGTTAGTTTGGATATTCTCTCTCTGGCTTTTCGTTAGTTTGGATAACGATTTGTCTGTCTTGTTGATATTTCTTAAAGAAACAACTCTTTGTTTCATAGTATTATTCTCTTTGTTTCTATTTTATTGATTTCAGCCCTCAGTTTGATTATTTCCTTCCATCTACTGCTCCTGGGTGAGTTTGCTTCTTTTTGTTCTAGAGCTTTCAGATGTGCTGTTAAGTCAATAGTATGAAATTTCTTCAAATTCTTTATGCAGGCACTTAGTGCTCTGAACTGTCCTCTTAGCACTGCTTTCACTGTGTCCTATAAGTTTGGGTATGTTGTGCATTCATTTTCATTGAGTTCTAGGAAGTCTTTAATTTCTTTCTTGTATTTGGGGCATAGATGTTCAGAATTGAGACATTGTCTTGGTGGTTTTGTCCTTGATGAATATGAAGTGTCCTTCTCAATCACTTTTGATTAATTTCTTGGCATTCTTTAAGGGATTTATTGACTTCCTCCAATTTTTTTGTTTGCCTTTTCCTTAATTTCTTTAAGAGATTTTTGTTTTCATTTTCTCTTTAGGGACCTCTGTCATCTTCAGAAAGTTACTTTAAGGTCATTTTCTTGTGCTTCAGCTACATTGGAATGTTCAGGTCTTGTTGTCATAAGATAGCTGAGTTCTGGTGTTGATGTATTGCCTTTTCTGTTATTGACTGTGTTCTTACACTGGTGTTTAAGTATCTGGATTTGGGATGATTATAGGTCTAGGTGTTGATTACTGTGTTTGTCTTTGTTGGATGGGTGTTTTGTTCCTTGGTTTCAGTTTCCTCTCTGATCTTCTTGCCTTTGTGGCCAAGGGTTCTGGTGACAGGTAAGTCTTCATGTCCAGTAGGTTGTCTCTTGGAGGTTTGGGGGCCTTGGGTTCCTTGGTTGGGTCTTGCCGCTAGTAAAGCTAAAGTCTTCTTGGGTCTCTAGATACAGCCTGGCCTCCGGTAAAGCCTGAGTCTTCTTCTGGGGGTACCTAGGACCAGCTTGGTCTCTGGGAAAGCCACTGGGGCTGTTCTCTCAACTGGTGTGGATTGTACCTGGGCCTATGGAGTCTGCCAGAATTGTGGGGAAGGACCGGCCTTGGGAACAATAATGAAGTGGGAGGTGTTGGACAGTGGTGTAGGCCTTGGAAGAGCAGAACCCAGGGGTTTGAGGCAGTCCGACTGGCAGGCAGGCCACTCACCTGCTTGTTGTACCAGAGCAATGGGATTCCACTGGAGTTGGGGGCAGGGCCCAGCAATGGTTCTGGTGCTGAGATGGGAGGCAATGGGCCACAGGACAGGAGGGTTACTCATTGGTTCTGGCTGGTGTGGTCTGTGCCTCAGTGATGGAAGTCCTCTGGGGTTGGGGACAGGGCCCAGCAGCAGGGCTGGGGACTAGCTGGGATATCATGGGTCTAGGGAAGGGGGAGAGAATTCAGGGGCAGGTATTTTTAAAAAATATTTTTATTGAATTTGATCATTTATGTATGTGTATATTTTGTCTACATGTATGCAACATGTGCATGGAGCCCATGGAAGACAGAAGTAGGAATCAGATTCCTTGGAACTGGGGTTAAGTATGGCTGTGAACTACCACATAGGTGCTCAGAATTAAACCCAGGTCCTCTGAAAGAGTAACAAGTGCTCTTAACTCCTGAGTCATATCTCCAGCCCATGAGGTGAGAGTGGGTTTTGAGGTTTCCAAAGACTCTATTTTGAGCTAGTTCTCTCTGCCTCCTGCTTGCAGTTTGTGATGTGA
The DNA here is from genome assembly GCA_902168425.1 of Peromyscus attwateri. Taxonomy (NCBI): domain Eukaryota; kingdom Metazoa; phylum Chordata; class Mammalia; order Rodentia; family Cricetidae; genus Peromyscus; species Peromyscus attwateri. The sequence continues at coordinate 15,202 of CABHPP010147584.1, read as the reverse complement.
GCTCTCAGCTGTTTCTATTGCCATACCTTTGCTATGTTGTTATGGATTCTAAGTCCGGGAACTGTAAACCCAATTAATGACTTTCGTTTATAAGTTGCCTTGGTCATGGTGTTTTATTGCAGCATTAGAAAAGTAGCTAAGACACCAAATTCTTACTGGATTTGAGGCCTAACCCACAGGAGAAAAAAACATGCCTGGTATTTATAAACACTCTCAAAATCCAGTCATAGGTCCTAAGTGGGTGGGAATTGAATAGTGTTGTTTAGCTAAATCGACAGCCTCAAACTGTCTTCTGAACATCTACATTTATACCTATAGCAAATACTATACTCCATTTTAACCAGAGAAGCCTCTCCTTCCTGAGAATGATAGTCAATGCAGAGACTCATGGCTCTCCAAGATGCTGAGACTAAGTGGCCAGTGATGGATGAATGCTCAGTCCTAAACAAGACATCTATGTCATCCTCTCTCAGGCTCAGGGAATGTTGTAGAAGGAGAGATGGAAAGAATGTTTACTGGGGCTGCACAAAAATAGACCTGTCAACAGTAGAGCATGGGTGGAGAAGGGTTCCGAGAGGCCCTGTCTCACACTCTGAACTATTTGTTACTGATATAGTCAAGGATAAGGGGAATCGCTGCCTTCACTTTGGTTGCACAGATGGCTCTTGTTGAACTAAATGAGCCACAAAACAAAATCAAAAGTCATGAATCTGGGAACCAGACTAGGAGGTATGAGGAGGGGAACTGATAGGGAGGGAAGGAGATGGGGGAGGGGGATAATCAGAATAAGTCATACACATGTGTGAAATTATAAAAGAACAAAATTAATTAAAAATAAGCCATTATCAGTGCTCTTTGTCCAGACAAGCAGCAAGTTTAAAACATTTATTTATTTTATTTAGGTTTTATTTGAGGCAGGTGCCATGTATTCCAAGCTGGTTTTGAACTTACTATGTATTGGGTGATTACTTGAATTTGTGATTCTCTGGTCTTTGCCTCCTGAGTACTGGAATTTATAGCTGTGTGCTACCATTTGTGTGGTGCTGGGAATGAATCTAGGTCTTTGTGCATGCTAGGTATCTCTACCAACTGAACTACATCTCCAGCCCCAGAGACATTTTTTAAATGAATATGTTTAGTAGTATGCAGAATGATGGAATTCGTTGTGGTATGTTCATACACACATACACAACTTGCTTATATTCTCACAGCAAACTTCCTGTCTCTCTGGCTCTTACAACTTTCTGCCCCCTTTTCTGCATCGATTCCTGCCCTAGGTGCAGTTGTCTTGTAGATGTATCAGGGCACCACACGGTAGTCCTGTGTCCTCTGCATTGTGATCAGTTGTGGTTTTCTTAAGGATATTTAAACCTAGATTCTGCTTATGAGAAAACATGCCTAATATTTGACTTTCAGAGTCTGGCCTTTCTCACTTAACACAATGACCTCCAGTTGCCACCATTTTTCAATAAGGGGAGGGATGTTTCCCATTTCCTGTTTACTGAGACAAGAGAAACTTTTCCAGGATCTTTCTCCCCAGTGACGTGTGGAACAGGCCCACCTAGACCCCCTTCCTGCTAACCTCTTTGGATTCCCGTTTCTCCTTGGCTGCTGGCTGCTGGGGATTTCTCTGTCTTCTGAGTTTAGGTCTGAATTACATTTCCATCTTCCCCTCTGAGGTGCTAGATGGATTCTATGCATGTTTTGGCATTGTCTTGTTCTGTCTCTCTGTGGACTTCCTGAGAATGCTGCAGCTTCCTCTTTGCAATATATTTTATAAATATTTAAAATAGTTGACTGAATTAATATTTAAGATAGTTAGGACTATATTAAAAAGTGAAATTCTAGTGATTTTTTTCAACTTCTTTTTCCATGAAATCCTTGATACCTGTAAAATATGGTTGTCAAGTCTATGTGCTAGCACAGGCCTCAAAGTCCCTGCTAGTGACTGCTCTGGTCTGAGATCCCAGGCCTGCTATGAATAGACAGACTGTGGTTAGAAGTTTCCTCGGGAAGCTTGTATTCTTCTACAGGTACTTCCCTGAGGTATCAGAAGTCATTCCCCATTGCTGACATCAAGTCATCCTCCCAGGGTAGCTGTGGCCAGTCCACTTATCAGCCACTGGCTTGTAGCTGGAGTAGGGAAGAAAAGATGTCCTCAGAGACAAGTATAGTTCTACAGTCTGTAGAAAACAGGCAGAATCCCTTTGTGTCTGCCTGCTGTCTGGCTGTATTTGCTTCCTTCATGTTTGAGGGAATCACCAACGGATTTCTCCCTGACATGATGTGAAGGGTATCAACGCCCTCACCGCCAGTTGGTGTGATACCATGGGGTGAATCTGGCTTGACTCTGGACTTCAGCTAGGCATTAGTGTGTAACGGACAACTTCCAAACTTACCCATTTACAAATCAGAACAAAACGTAAAAATGTCCATTCCTTACATCTTTATGAGCGAGCTGGGCAATGCGGGCCAGCTCAGCTGAGGCTGTAGAGGGTGCTTTCGTTTGCTTGCAGTGGTGTTGGTGGGCTTGGTGCTCTGCTCCAGGGGCTCTTGTTCCCCAGGGGCTTAGGCTGGATTCCTAACACACAGGGCCAGCCTTTTGAGGGTAGCCAGAGGAGGCAAGATGTCCTTGCTCATGCCTCCCAGGTAAGGCTAAGTCCAGAAGACTGACTGATTGGATGGAACAACAAGCCTTATTGATGAGTGTATTCGGAGCTACAGAGAACACTCCTTGGCCACTGTTCTCATGCACCATGACATAAAATGTATATTCTTGACGTCTATGTTAGTGGATCCTTCCTTGCGCATATTGACTGTTGTGTGTTAGACACAGACAAGGAGGTGGGCTGCTGATGCAGTTAGTTGGTAGAAAACTTGCTTAGCATGTGCAAAACCCTGGGTCTAGTTACCAGCACCTCATAAACTGGGTGCAGTGGCACATGCTTGCAATCCAAGCACTTTGGAGGTGGAGGCAGGAGGATCTGAAGGTCACTCTCAAATACTCATCATGTTGGAAGTCAACCTGAGATACGCAGAATGACACTGTGTCAGAAAAAGAAAAAAAGGGGTTATATCAGTGGGTAAGAGCACATGTTGCTCTTGCAGAAGACCAAGAAGATTTGATTTCAAGAACCCACATGGTGGCTCACAACTATCTGTAATTCCAGTTCAAGGGCATCCAGTGCTATCTTTTGACCTCCAAGGGCATCAGACACATGTGTGATGCACATATATACATGCAAATGAAACACTCAGACACATAAAATAGCAAAATTGATAAATCTTAAAAATAACAATAAATAGGAATAAAGAGAAGGAAGCGGGGGGAAGAAGCATCTTACACAAGGTTTATGTCAGTGTCTCTCTTAACTGTAGAAACTGCTGTCATGTGTTGCTGAGGATCTGTAGCAACTCCAACAAAACACTGGTGTTCCTAAGTACACAAAACAGAACAGGATGGACTCCTGTATATGGCCCTACAAAGACTTTAAAATAGATTTTTTAATTATGTGTGTGTAGGTATGTGCGTATGAATGCCTGCAGTCCTGGGAGCTGGAGCTACAGATAGTTGTTAGCTGCCTAATGTGGTGTTGGGATTTGAACTCTGGCCCTCTGGAAGAGTAGTATATGTTCTTAACTGTTGAGCCATCTCTCTAGCCTGACTTTTTTCTTCAAGTGAAAAAAAAAAATCTAGTTTGAGCTCTGCACATTCCATAGATCCCAACAGATATACAAAACTTGAAAGCCTCCAGGTTCCCCAGGCATACAGATTTTTATGTATGGGCAATGGCCACTGGATGTATATCAGCAGTTCCTTCTTAGAAGGTGCTGGATTAAGATGGGCATGGTGGCACACACCTTTAATCCCAGAATTTGGGAAGCAGAGGCAGGAAGATCCCTGTAAATTTGAGACCAGCCTGATTTACACAATGAGTACCAGGGCAGCCAAGGTTCCATAGTGAAAGTCTTTCACAAAACACAACAAACAAACAAACAAAAACAACACCCCCCCCCAAAAAAAAAAAGTTCTGGGTTGAGTTACTGGTCAAAACGTGTTTGAGCTTTTTTGGTACATTTTTACAAAATGCAATCACATGTCATGTGTTTAAATGAAATTTAAATTCAAACTGAAGAAAAGGATGTACTTGGTTCAGTTCTCAGGCTCTGGTTTTCAGCCTTTCCTTGAACTAACTGGAGACCACATTATGGTTGAGCATGGAGACACACACTTATAGCTACATGTGCTTCTTGAAAGAGTTTTCAAAGGCTAGTAAAGTAGATCCAAGTAAGGGTAGGCTCCTGGGATTTACACTGGCAAAAAGACAGCATTTAGTCCAGCCATTAAGAGGCCTAAAAGGCCAACCAGGAGAACTCAAACTTGTGCGGCATCAGCGTCCTGTCTGCTAGCACCACGCCAAATAGTGTAGAATCCTTCCCCTCAACTAGTTTCAATACAGTTTGAGTTAGTTATCAACTTCTTTTTGTGAAAAATTCAGATTCTCCTGGGCTGTAATTTTGAGGTTAACAAATATGCAGATTAAAATCATTGCTCTTTCCTGTTCATTCCAGCCTAAATCTTTATCTTTCAAAAATTCCAGTATGGGGATTGACTGACAGTTTAATTATTATCTCTCTGTTTGTACCAACATTTTGTGGTTCTGTGGGAAAGGAGTAATGCGAGCCAAAATGCCAGAGTCATCTCCTTGCTGTGTCCATGTCATTTACCGAAAGGGAGGCAAGATGTGCTTCATTATTGACTAATCAAAATAGAAGCAGACATGAGCCGTCAGGACTTTAACAGAGCCGTGCCCTTCAGAAAGCACTAATGCCACTAGTCACGATGTGATGATCTTGTCTTGTTGGTGCTAGATAGCTGCACCACGTTAATGTGCTCATGTACAGTATATTATTACATTGATGTTTCAAAAAGAAAATCTAAAACTGCTGTTTCAACAGTTAATGTAAAAACTTTTGAAACACAAAATTGTCTGCTCTCATGTGCAAACCACAGGTGTAAAGTCTTTGTGCTCTCCTCTCCTACTGTTCGTTTGTTTGTTTTTTTATTGTTTGAGAATTGTCTACATGTCGGTGGTGGTTTGAATAAAAATGGCCCCCATAGGCTCACAGGTTTGAATGATTGGTCATTAGGGAGTGGTACTACTTGACAGGAATTAGGAGGAGTAACAGCGATTAGGAGGCCTTGTTGGAGTAGCTGTGGCCTTGTTGGAGGAAGTGTGTCACTAGGGGTGGACTTTGGGGTTTCAAATGCTCAAGCCAGGCCCAGTTTCTCACTCTTCCTGCTGCCTGTGGATCCAGATGTAGAACTCCCAGCTCCTTCTCCAACTCCATGTCTGCCTGCATGCTGCCATGCTTCCCACCATGATGATACTATAACCTCTGAATATAAGCAGTCCCCAATTAGATGCTTTCCTTTATAAGAGTTGTTGCTGTGGTCATGACATCTCTTTACAGCAATAGAACACTGACTAAGACAATGTGTATAATGTGTTTTGATGAAATCCACCACCCATTCCCGTTCCTGAAATTCCTCCCCACAGTGTCTACTTGGTGCTACTCATATGTGCATGAGTGTAGAGCTATCCATTAGGGTCATGGATGGCATCTCAAGGGCTACATCTCTGAAGCAAACGGACTATCCCTCTTCTTGAAGTCACCGATTTCCCATAACTCCTCAGTAAGGACTGGGACTGTGTGTCCCCTCTCCCATCGGGGTAGAATTTTGGCATGCCGTCACAGTCCCTGTGAATTCATGCGTGCAGCGTCCCTGTACTGTGTGGGCAACACTGCTTTGCTGCAGCTGTCTACTTCCTGTGGCTCTTAACCTTCCATCTTGCATGATGATCCCTGAGTCGTGGGAGAAGGGGATATAATATACATGTTCCACTTAGGGCTGAGCACTCCACAGACTCCAATTCTGTGCACTTGGATTGGTTAGGGGTATTGAGTATCTTTGATAATAATCATCTAATGCAAAAACAAACAAACAACAACTTATTTGGTGAGGGCTGAGAGAAGTGCTACTCTATGGGCATACAGAGAAGTACTTAGGGGGTAGTTTAATACTATGGTCATGTAGCAGAATAGTAGTAGTAGGCTCTTTCCTAGGGCCTATGATCTATCCAGCTATGGGTTCTTGGCCCAATTAAAGGTGCCAAATTTGAGTTCTGACTTGTGGAGCTGGCCTTAAGTCCAATCAAAAACTGGTTCATTACTCCCACACCATCTGTACCACTGCTTCCCTGGTGGGTATATTTTGTCAGACCACTCACTATTGTAGCTCATAGAGTTCATAGCTGGGTAAGACTGCTTATGGATTTATACACCACGTTGTACCATGCTCTTTCAGCACTGTGGAAGCTAGCCAGTTTGGGTGAAATTTACAGGTCAGTACCAGCTTGATTTTTCCATGTTCTATGACATCAATTTCTGGAGGGTATCAAAGAGCAATGGTAATACCTTATAATGTTTAGGTGGTGTATTGAATCCCCCACTGATCAGCAACCCAAAAAGGGGTAACTCAAGCCTGACACTGGGATTTTTGTTTTATAGCATATGGTATCTAGCAGAGGCATTGTCCCACTACTGAACTCATTTAAAGTATATATATATATATATATATATATATATATATTATACATATATAAATAAAAATATATATACTTTTTAAATAAAGTATATATGTAATATTTAGGAAGCTCCCATAGTAGTGGGTTTCCATATGGTTATTTCAGAGGTGTTTATTGTTAGCTGTCCCTTCCCATACTCCTTCCTCTACCTTGTCCTTCCATCCCCACCACACTTAACCCTTCTTGCTCCATTATTCCTCATTCCCCCTTCTTACCTGTTTTTTGTTGTTGTTGTTGTTGTTGTTTTGTTTTTGATTTGGACGTTTTTTTGTTTTTTAATTGCTGATTCAATCTTATTGCTTATATTGGGTATACTTTAAAAAATTTCATCTTAGTTTTACTTTGGAATGTCATGTATTAAGAAGTTCATCCATTTCTTTTAGACTTTTCCAAATTGGTGGAATAAGGGTTTTGGAAGTAAATAATTTTCATCCTCTGGATTTCACTGGTGTCTGCTGTAATATCTTCTCTTTGGTCTCTAATTGGTTTGATTTTAGTCTTCTCTTTCTTCTCACTGATTAGTCTAAGAATTTGTCAGTCTTGTTACTATCTACAAAGAATCAACCCTTTGCTTCACCTAGTACTGGGCCTGTAAAGAGAAATCCATGCATGGGGCTTTGCCTTTAATTTCCTTTCGCAAACGATGTCCGTCCTTTTAGCCACCCACGGCTACATTCACAGCTAGTGAGGAACTGACAGATTTGCCAAGTTAGGTTTCTCCATTCCAAGGTAGTTCACAGAAGGCAGTACCTGTGTGTCCGTGATCCTCACTGAATGACTTCTTTCCACGATGGGAAAGGGCCATCTTTCTGGTCTCTTGGGACTGAGTTCTACGATCTATTAAAACCTGTTTCTGGGTCTGATGAAATGGTTCTATGGATCAAGGAGCCTGTCACCAAGGTTGAGGACCAGAGTTCAATCCCTGGAAATCACATGGTAGAAGGAGATACAGGCACACACAAATGCAAGCAAAACAAAATAAAAACCTGTTTCTGAGATGTCCTTAAGGATCTTTGGCTGTATTTAGACTCTTTGAAAACAAGATCTATTGATCTGTTTACTTTGGCAGTTTTCATCTGGTTCTTGTAACAGGGAGTACAGGAGGCTCTGAAACATCTTTTCATCCCAGGCATTTCTGGGAGGGGCTGCCATGGTTCTGTCTGTCAAGTCTTGATACTGACTGGTAGACTACCCATAGTTGTGCAAAGATATTCCTACCTTGATCTGTCCCCAGCAAAAGCCATGGTGGCCTGTCTTGAAGCTGCTGTGTCTGCTGGAGCTCCCTAGGAGATCAGCACAGGCATACACTTGAGATTTGTCCAGGGTAGGCATAGTCACTTTTTCTCAGACTTACCCCTACATGCGACATCAATAAATATGGAAATGAAGGCTTCAAATCCTGCTTCTGATGAAACAATATGCTGTCTAAATTCAGTTAATTGTAAGATACCTGGTGTTGAAAGACAAAGATATGCTAATCTTATTAAAATATGCCTGGTTAAATTTAGCTGTAAATTCTACTCAGAGAGCGGCTTCTGCTTCCTCCACTGTTAGAGTCAAAACGTTTGGAGTGAAAACCACCCACTCTGCAGGGTACAGACTGAGTAATTTGGAAAGGTGAAAAGTTTAATTATGAGTCTATCTTCTGGGGAAAAGTAAAACAAGGCCGAATTCTTAATTTTTTTTGTTTGTTTAGATTAAGCCAACTGACGGGCCTTTCCCATTGTTTACATTCGCGCTACTCTGACAGGAGAAAAGCTTTTAGCATGACTCTGTGTCATTTGAATTATACAAGCGAGGGAAGGAGCCCCGACTGGAGTAGGAGTTCAGCACTGTTTACACAGGCTCCACCAATCTCTAATTTCCCAGACAAAGAAGATAGCTTTTATGATTTGCGGCCAAAGACTTCAACCCTGGGCTTTCCTCTCATGTTTTTGTGTAGCTTTGTATTTGTTCGTGTGTGTGTATGTGTGTGTGTGTGTGTGTGTGTGTGTGTGTGTTTGTTGTATGTACTTACTTCCATTACATAGAATGTGGAGTAAGACAATAATATAGTTCAAATGAAGCATTTATTTCTATTCCCATAGGGAAAACAACTGTTCTTTTTTTCCAAAGATTTGTTTTTATTTTTAGTTTTTTTTTTTTGTGTGTGTGTGTGTGTTCACACATGTGTAGGGTTGTACACATGAGTGCAGTGCTCACAAAACCAGAAGAGGATATTGGATCTGGAGTTACAGGTTGTTGTGTGCTGGGAACAAAGCTCAGGTCCTCTGAAAGAGTGGTGGGTATACTCTTAACCACTGAGCCATCTATTCAGAGCCCTCTGACCCCTGCCAAGTCTATTTTTTTATAGAACATTTATAAGCAGTCAAACATAACATTCATTAAATTTGGATACATACAACTGTGTGTGTGTATGTATGTATGCATGTATGTATGCTCAGACACGAAGTATCATGCACAACTCACACACTCAGAAATGAACTGAGGTCTCCTACATAAGATTCTAGAAGCCATTTAACTATCTACACAGGCAGCTCACTGGAGCCCAACTATTCATCAGCAAAAACACTAGCTTCCACAACCCCTGTTTTAATAATCTTCGTATATTAAATCACTGCATGGTGACAGTTTTCTCATCTTATATTCTCCATATAATGGCAATTAGTTTTGAAGCACACACAGCTTACTGAACCAGAACCGTAACTGCTGCGTATTTTTTTCCCCTTTCTTTTTGTTGCTCCCCGAATTCTCAAAACGATTGTGTTAATGTGTTTTAAAGACACGTGCAAATCTCATCACTGTAATGCTTATTGTACTATAATAAATATATTTGGGAGAAAGCTTTAGTTTCTGACCATTTTGTTGTCTTAAAATTATATTTTTGATCAATTCAAAATACAATTATTTGGGCAGATGATTCAATGGGCAAAGTGTTGGCTCTGCAAGCGTTAAGGACCTGAGTTTGGGTTTTTAGCATCCTTGTAAAGTCAGATGTGTTTAGTGCACATTTGTAATCCCAGAGCTCCTTTGGCAAGACAGGAGGCAGACACAAGAGACTTCCCAGAAGCCTGGGGCTTACGCAGTCATGAACAACAAAAAGATCCTGTCTCAAGCAAGGTGGAAGGCAAAGAATGGTATCTGAAATTGACCTTTCCTTGTACTCTGTGGAACATAGCAACCCTACACTCACATGAATGTGCATACGCGCGCGCACACACACACACACACACACACAAAGAGACATGTACACATATTGAAATAATTTTTAAATTTTAAATAATTTAGAATATTAAAAAATTTTAAGATAGTGTTCAACTGTTTACATAGATTTCTAAAAAACCAGACCCTGAAAGTGGATGAATTAGTCACAGAATACATTCTGAGTCCTTTTCGGAAACAAGCAAACAAAACAGATACTTTGTCGTACACTCATCAAAAGTAACTTCAAAGTGAATACACAGGGAAAACACTAAATGAATCACTATGTTGTGTCACTCTGGCAAGTGGTCAAATTTGACATTTGGGCATGCAGGAATGATCTCCTCTTGAAAGGATAAAATCTTATGTACCTAATGTACTCGTGGGCTTATATGCTTTTAATCCTATTTATTCATATATTTATGTCTCTATGTCTTTATGTATGTGAATGTGTGTAATAGGTATCTGTCGAATGTCTGTGGTGAAAACAAAATAACATATTTATTGCTTTATATCTGCAATCTTAAATATTTACGCATTTATAACACTCAGTAAATACCTGCCGTGATAAGAGTGAGTATAAAACAGATTAAACTGATTCTGTAAGTGACCCCAGTATTATCTTCCCCTGTCTGCAAGACCATGGCCAGTGGTCTAGCAACTACTCTAAGCAAAAGATCTCCCCGTCTTCGGCCTGGTCTGCAGGAGCCACTCCCGAGCCCGGGGAAACTTTCGGTCTGCCTGGGCTCCTGCTGCCCTCAGCCAGGTTATGGAGGAGGAGAACCTGCTTGGAAAAGAGTGTGCTGTCTCTGCTAAGACTATCTCAGATAAGACAGCCACCAGTCAGCACACTCAGAGGTGTGCCTGAGAGCAGGTCAGGCAGCAGAGCATTTAACTAAGTAGCAGGCTTGTGTACAAAAGGCAATGCCTCTTCTAGACCGCCTGTGTTTGTGGTTGTATGGTTGTGCTTATGACTCTAACATTGAACTATACACCTGCCATAGTTGATCACTATCCAGTAGTCTAACTAAAGCACATCTGTACACAGGTACAGGGGATGTTATGCTCTTCGTGGATAAAGTAACAAAACACAGAAATTGGAAAGTAACCCTACCCGTAGCCACAAGATCTTGATGCCCATATCGATAAAACTAAATAGCAGCCACAACAAAATTTCAGTGGACCCCAGTCTTGTGGAGACCCTCAAACAGGTGATATCTGACTAACAGGATGAAAAGATTCAGTAGAAACTAGTAGGAAAAAAAATTTTGTCAATATTTTCTTTTTCTTTAGATTATAGGAACTTCCTACTTTTTAAGTTTTAGTTGCTTATTTATTTTCTTGTGTGTGTGTGTGTGTGTGTGTGTGTGTGTGTGTGTAATTGTGTGTGTGTGTCTGTTTCTGTGTGTGCATATACCTGCATGACTTAATGTGCACCATGTACTTGTCGAGGCCAGAAGAGGATATCAGATCACCTGAAAACTTAGCTCCAGGCAGTTGAGAGCCACTAGGTGAGTGCTGAGAATTGAACTCAGGTCCTCTGTAAGAGTAGCACATGCTCATAACCATTGAGTCATCTCTCCAACAGCTAGGGACTCATCCTTTTAAAAGTGAGTTAGATCATTATTCCATATGACTTACCAAATCAGTGATACTCAGTGCAATGGAAGCAGGAATTACCATGTTATTCCTCCTTTAAAATTTCCTTTTGTGAGACAGGGCCTCTCTATGTAGTTCAGGTTGTTCTTGAACTTAGGGCCCTTCTACTTCAGCCTTGTGAATTCTGGGGTCACAGCTGTACACCACCATGCTAAATGGAATTTGCTATTTTCTCACAGCACACAATTTACTATTTTAACACATCAACCTTTAAAAATGTGATATACAATCAATCTTATTTTACCAACATCATTACCATCTTAGGATTCTGGTACAGGTAGCATATTCACAGGTAGGTCCTTCTACCACCTGTATAAGAAGATAAGGAGAGAAAATATTATAAACAAAACTGAATCTGATTTCAGACATGGAAGAGGAGAGCCAGACAGACAGCCATCATGATGGAAGCATTCCCAGAAAAGAACTGTCAACAGGGTTAAAGACTGCAGAAGTACAGATAGACAGACACTGGACGTGGTGATTTGATTTGATCACATGCCATTGCTGATCTTTGCCAGGGGAGTTTTAGGGGTGTGGGGAAGACATCAACTTGCAGGAGATAAATGCTGTACATGTGAACTATCTTTTTGAAGGACTTGGCCTTGAGACATGGTTAGAAGTCATCGAATCTAGGAAAGTCAAGATCAACTATGTGTTACAATTGTTTTTTTCATTTAAAATTACATTTACTTGCGTGTGTGTGTGTGTGTGTGTGTGTGTGTGTGTCAGATGACGACTTGTGGATTTGGTTCTTTGTAGTTAGTGGTTTTTTTTTTTTTTTCACTCTTACTCTTTTGGGAGTCCCACCACCCAGCTCCCAAATAAATCACACACAGAGGCTTATTCTTAATTATAAATGCACAGCCTTAGCTTGGCTTGTTTCCAGCCAGTTTTTCTTAACTTAAACTATCCTGTTTATCTTTTACCTCTGGACCTTTTCTTTGTCTTACTTCTGTGTATTTTCCTTTCACTCTTACTCCATGGCTGACTGTGTAGCTGGGTGGCTGGCCTCTTGAGTTCGCCTCCTTCTCTCACACCTAGATCTCCTTTCCTTCTTCTCAAATTTCTCCTCCCATTTATTCTGTCTGTTGCTGGCCCCACCTATCCTTTCTCCTGCCTCAGTATTGGCTGTTCAGCTCTTTATTAGACCATCAGGTGTTTTAGACAGGCAAAGTAACACAGCTTCACAGAGTTAAACAAATGCAACATAAAAAAATGCAATACATCTTTGCATCATTGAACAAATTTTCCACAGCATAAACAAATGTCACAATCTTAAAATAATATTCTATAACAGTTCTCTCCTTCCACCATGTGAGTCCTGAAGATTGAAATCGGGTCATCAGGCTATTGGTATTGAGCACCTTTATCTATCCACTGGCTTATAAGTCAGTTTTGGAGATGGAAATATTGTAAACATATTCAAAACTGATAGTGGAAAAAAATCAACAGAGAGAAATGTAGTAAGAATAAGGAGGAGATATGTTGAAAGGAAAGACAGCTGGGAGTAGAATGAGGATTGGCATCTGAGCTTTGGAAATGATTCAGCTATGGCAGCGTCTTCACAGATGTGCTCACGGAGCTCGAGATGCTTGAAGGAAGTTGGCTGGGCTTTCCGCATGGGTACGAAAGGAGACTGCATTGGATACAAGTCAGAAGTATTTTTCTTCAATAACATTAATGATGCCATTCAAGTGTCTAATGATAAGCTCAAGAATTTGATAATGTGGTACATAGATGCCTCTTTTCTTTTGTTTGTGTGTGTGTGTATAGATGCATGTGCTTAATTGTAAGCATGTGGGAGCCAGAGGTCAACCTCAGGCTTTGTGCTTTTGGCACTGTACACCTGCAGCTACTCGCCATTGTTAGCTGAAGGTCATAGCTCACATTAGAGCTCATATGGAGTAGTGCATCCTGTGGATTTGCAGATGTGTGGAATGGCATGTGTCTGCTGTCATTGTTTTGTACAGTAGAGGGTCACCGCCCTGACCTCTGAACCCTGTCTTGTCACCCCTTCTCCCCATCCTGGCAACCACTAACCTTCACTGTCTATATAGGTCTGCCTTCCTCAGAATGTTGTGTGATTGGAATCAAACAGAACTTCGCCTTTCCAGGTTGCCTTCTTTTACTTAGAAATACACATTATATTTTATTCATGTTTTTTGGAAATTAGCTGTTCATTCTTTTTTAGTGCTAATCAGTTTTCCACTGTCAGGATATATCACAGTTTAGCCATTTTTTCTTTTAAAAAAGAATTTTATTTATTCTTTGAAGATTTCACATATGCATACAACGTATCTTGATCACATATACCACCAATTCCCTCCTCTAATTTCTCCTAGGTCTCCCCTAACATGTCCCCACCCTCCTTTTTTTTTTTTTTGTTTATCCATTATTGTACCACAGAACATCTTGGCTATGCCTAAGTGGGCAATTACGGAAAAGAAATGGCTATAAATGTCTGAGTCGGGTTTGTGTATGAATTTAAGTTTCTGCTTCTTTTGGGTAAATGCTGAGGTATGTGATTGGCTATAGGACTTTGCTGGGCTGTATTCCAGAGGTCTGGACTGTCTTGCACCTCCCTAGCAGTGGTCAGGACTTTACCTTGCTCCACATCTGCATCAGCACCAGCATTTGGTACTGTCTGTGGTACTCACTATGTGAGTGATGATGACCCAGCACTGATTGCTTTGCTATTCCTGACCACGTGTGCGACTGAACCTTCTCCTCCATCCCTGGAGTGCACCTTCCTTGTGAGTTATCTGTTCCCGTTTTTTGCTTCATTTTAATTTGGGCTATCCTTTTTCTTGTTGAGTTTCAAGAATTCTCTGTATATCATGGATAAATGTCCTTTATCGCATGTGCCTTTTACAAATAGTTTTCTCCCAGGCAGTTCATCACCTCATTCTCTTGATGTTGTCTCTCACGGAGAGAGTATGTAGGCCAGCTTATCACATATTTCTTTTACGGATTGTACCTTTAGTGATTGTGATGGTTCATCTTGGCAACTTGACAGGATTTCCAGCCACCAAGGAGGCACACAGCTCGAGGTATTTCTGAGAAGGTGTTTCGTAAAGGTTTAACTAAGGTGGGAAGACTCACGAGGAATGTGGGCGACACTGTCCCATGGGCTGGGGGCTCTTAACTGAACGTAAAAGAGAACTTGAGCTGAGCACCAACATCCATCTGGTTTTGCTTCCCCCCCCCCTTTTCCCCTGAGACAGGGTGTCTCTGTGAAACAGTCCCTGGCTGTCCTGGAACTCAGTCTGTAGACCAGGCTGGCCTCGAACTCACAGAGATGCGCCTGCCTCTGCTCCCCCAGGTGCTGGGATTAAAGACGTGTGCCACCACCTCCTGGCTTTGTTTTGCTTCTTGACTGCGGGTTTGATGTGATCAGGAGCCTCAAAAGCCTACTAGTATTGTGGACTGCACCCTCACACTGTGAATAAAAAGAAACTCTCCTCCATAAGTTGCTTGACTTTCCTCAGAAATTCCACTGTACTAAGAGAAGCTGACTGATAGAGAGTTGCTTCTAATGTCTCCGTAATAAACGTGTCTAAAGTTGATGCCGATCTTCTTTCTTTGTCTGGTAACAGACATCTCCTGTAAGCGTTTAAAATGGAGCATGATGGAGTAGACTGGCAAGAGATGTGCAATTAGGTATTTGAAACCTGGAGAGTTTGGTGCCCGGC
>CABHPP010147583.1:2999-28245 GCA_902168425.1 Peromyscus attwateri | reverse complement strand
TGTGTGTGTGTGTGTGTGTGTGTGTGTGTGTGTGTGTAGATATAGATAGATAAAGATATATGTTTTTAATTGAAATAGAATTACATCACTTCACCCCCTTTCTTCCCTCTGGCCCCTTCCAGTTACCCTCTCTTGAACCTCTCCCACAGCCCCCCACTCTCAAGTTGATAGCCTCTTTTTTTTATTATATTTTTTACTCACTCACATTTATGTGTGTATGCATAAATATATAAAAATAGAAACTCCTGAGTCTATTTTGAATGTCTGTGTGTATATGGTATCAAGGCTAACCATTCTACATTGGACCACAATAAATGTAGGGCTCATCCCTGGCAGAGGCTAATTCTGCCTCTCCTAGCAGTCAGGAGTGTCCTGTAGTTCTTTGACTGGGGTGGATTCCCAGGAAACTTTCCCCTTTCCACATCAACATGTCCATTGATATTACTATTGTTCCAGTCTTGTTTGTACAGCTATTTCTAAGTAAAACTGTTTCACAGTAGACTTCCTGGTATTCTGGCTCTTATAACCCGCCCCCCTTTCTCTGATGCTCCCTGAGCCATAGATGCAAGAGCTATGATACCGATCTGTTTGGATTGAGGTCCCCCAGAATTCTCTGATCTCTGCATTGTGTCCATTTGTGGTTTTCTGTGACAGTCTCCATTTGCTATGAAGAGAAGGCTCTCCATTGAGGGCTGGTAGCTACATTCATCTGTGGGTAGAGGGTTAAATTTTAGATGCAGTAGAGAATTTTTCTGGTCAAGCAAGGTGGCAGTAGTGGATTTTTTTCTAAGGTTCAGGACCTCACTAGCCCTCCTGAACCTGGGAAGCTGACTAGGTTTCTACTGGCAGGCATGATTTCCCTCCTGTGGAGTCCAATTAGACAACTGCTGGTTGCCACTAACCCACTAATGCGGGTGCCACTTATTGAACCTTTATGCATATAGTAATAGTTATTGTCATATTTCACAGGTGTGATAGCTGGGTAGGACTCTTTGTTTGCTTCTCTCCCTTGGCAGCGTGCATAATACTTTCTGGAACCATGAAGGCTAGACCACAGTATAAAGAGGCTTTCAGGTCAAATCCAACTTGAGCCTGAGCCGTTCCGGCTGTGTGGCCTAAGTGTGTGCTGTCTTTAAGAATGGGAGGAGGGGACATCCTTCACCCCTGAGAGGCAACCAGGGGCCACATCTATAATCTATATTGTTTGAGGAGTCACTTGGACTACCCTGCCCAACCCTTTGTAAGGAGGTTTCTTGTGTCTGGTACTGTGGTTTTTTGTTAATCTGTGGTTCTTGTGGGAAACATTGTCAGCCCAAGTAGCTGAACTTCTTTTTTAAGATGCACATACATAGACATATGTGTATACACACACACAAACACACACACACATACATATGATACACATCCATACATGCATACATATGTGTGTATATGTGTACACATATACATATGTGTATACACATGCATGTCTATGGGATGTGTATAATATTAGGGAAATATAAAACGGTATAATTCCTTGTGGCTTTATCAAACAGCCTTGGTGTCCCTTGTCCCTCCTTCTGCTGTGTTGACCACTCTTCCCATTTGCAGCTGCAGCTCTCATCCTGCTGTTGTTTCCCACCGCACATCACCCGTGTCCTGTATCCTCTCTCCAAGTCTCCCCGCCACACCGATCGTCTCTTTGTACTTTCCTTATTTCTGCGGTGACTCTGTCCACTCACATCCGCGGGTGAGGACTGAGGAGCCGCAAATGGGAGAGAGCACGCAGTGTTTGCCTTTCTTGGCCTGGGCTACCTCACTCAGTACCATGTTTTCTAGGTCTGTCCACTTACCTGCAAATGTAGTGACTTCATTTTTTCTAAGAAGCACTTCGGTGCATTGTTAGGAGCTGTGCAGGTTGAGAAGTTATATATCTGTGTTGAAGAACGTTTTTTAATGAGACCCTGAATTTTCCCCAAATTGAGGGGTTTTTTCACTCACTACAAACTCACTAAACTGCTCCTGTGCCAGCATCTCAAAGTCCCCTTCACTCCACATTTTTTTTTTATTGATTCCTTTTTCATCGTTTGAAACTGAAGTGCCGCCCACAAAGTGTATGTATAGACTAAGCGATGCCTTTGAACTTGGAGGTGAGACTTGCAGTGTCGCTTTAAGACACTTCCCCAGACCATAGTCAGCAGACACGCCCTCGCCACAGGTCCCCTTTCTCCCAAACAGCAGGGGGGGGGGAGCCTTTGTTCCTATGGAAATACCATTCCCTGGATTGGTGGGCCAGTCCCCAGGGTCTGGGTTCCCAAGCTACAGTTTTGAAGCCTTGTAATTGTGACTTGTGTGGTGTAAGCCTGTGTGGGAGTCATGACTTTTAGTGAAAGTTGTCAGGGGTGACCCTGATACCAGACAGACTCAGGCTTGTAGTTTTGATTGGCAGTTGATCTGCAGCCTCCTAGGGTCTTCATTTGAGTCAGTCTCTTTGGGAGAAGACGGGGGAAGTACCACCATTTTGTTGCTATGACTCCTCCTTGCTGCTGATTTACATTTGGGAAGTAATTTGTTTTTAATACAGGGATGTATGAACAAGAGACTGCAGTGCTCCTATTCCTGTTGACCTTTTGATAAAAAGTAATATAAATACAATACGGGAAATTCCAATTCGTTTCTTGTTGTTTGGTCCAGAAAAACAACAACAACAAAAACAAAAACCACACATGACCGATAAGGTTCATTCATTCACTCACCCATTCATTCTGTGTGTAGGTATGTGCCAGTGAGTATAGGTGCCCTTGGGGGAGGCCAGCAGTGTTAGATCTCCTGGAGCTGGATTACAGCAGTTGTAGGCAATCCACTGTGGATGCTGGGAACAGAACTTGGGTCCTCTGCAAAAACTCTCATCCTCGGAACCATCTCTGCAACCCCTAATTCTAGTGTTTTAGTACAGCGTTTCCTCTTTTCCTTTCTTTCTAAATCGGAAGCACATTCAGAGTACCAGGTACAGTTCTACAGTGTCCTTTTGAATACCAGCATGATAGGCCTTCAAATCGCCAGCCAGCCGCCAGTGGTTTAGACTCGAAAACCGTAGCTTTGAAGCCTTATGGTTGTGACTTCTCTTGTGTCTGATGTGAGACTGTGTGGGAAATACTTCTTTTTAGTTGGAGTGTGAGTGTGGCTACTGGTGAGGTAAGTCTTCTCCCAGGTTTTAGTCGGAATACCTTAGCGTGCTCTGGGTTGTATTGACTCAGACTTGAAAACACGCAGGGTTCTCTCTGATCTCCTACAAGGGTTTGCTCCTCACTTGCCTCCAGTTTTGGTTGGCCATGCTCTGCTCCACACAGTCATTCAGACACTCAGGCTGACAGAAGAGTGATCAACTTTATGTCGCTGTGTGGGTCATGATGGTCTTTGTGTTGGGGTATCCAGAAGATGAATGGGGAATATAAAAGTCAGGTCTAGGGGTCAGATCATAAGGACTGGCACATGTTGATCAGATCTTATTGTCTCAGCACACCCGAGGGCACAGGGGGCTAAGAAATGTGTCCTACCCAGAAATAACAGGAAACGAGTCTGATGAATAAATCAGTGGCCGGTTGCCGTGGTCAAAGACATGAATCTGAGTGACATCCAAACACGAGACGTCAGCAGACATGGTTCCCCGGGGGCTGCTTGCCTTCTCTTTTAGAGCTGCTAGTGTTGTGTCTGGAAGGGGTGCTCTCCCCTCAATGACATTTCCTTCTGTGCTTTTCCTCTCCAAACGCAGAGCTCTGTGGTGAGGGCGGTAGGAGACCAGCCATGTGCAGAGGTCTTCATAGAAACGTGTGGCTGAGCCTGAGGAGGGAAGGGAGGCCGCTGACTGGGTGGAGAGGCTTTCTGCTGATGACCCTGGACCCTGCCTTACAAGCATTGGTTATGGCAATTTCACTCTTACGCCGTAGAAGGTCCAAGGGCCCGTTCCCTCCGCTGCTCTGTATATCACTGTTTGCAGGAAGAACATTGCTGGGGCCTTTCCAGGTGGTGGCTTTCTGGACTCCAGGAGGGCCAAGTCTGTGCAAGTCCTGGCCAGAGGCCCAGAGAATCTGCCAGGCTTTGGGACTTGTGTTGGCCTCTCTGAGCCACCACCTGGGCTCCTGCATGGTCGGTCCCTGAGCTTTAGAGAGAGATGTCAGTAATGCTCTGCTGCCCTTGGCTCTGCTGCAGAGGAATCCCAGCCTGGCTGTGGCACCGGATAAATGGCTTATGGACACATGCAGCTTATTCGTTTAAGAATTAGTGAAGATTATATATCACCCTACATCAGTACTCTGACTTTTGTTTTTCAATAACACCATTGAGAGTGAAAAACTTTGAAACTAGCTATATTCTTGATCCATGGATGTGTTTTCAACTGGAGAAATAAATGCCTAAGAGATAAGCTAAACTAAAACATAAAACTTTGCAGAAATGATCCTGGAAACTTGGGAAACACACACACACACACACACACACACACACACACACACACACACACACCTCTGTGCCACTCCTTGGGTTTAGTCAGATAAATTGGATGTGTTTCAGAGCTTGGGAAAGCCAGAGAGTGTTCCTAATGTCTTGATAGAAAATCTAATACATCCAGATAGGTTAACATCTGTTATCTTAAGCATTTTAGTGGCTGGTCATGTCAGAAAGTGTAATCTGGTGAGCATCATGATTTAGCCATCTGTTGGGTCTCCGTGTAGTCAGTTGTATGCACAGGGGCAAGCGAGTGTGGACTAAAAGGAGCCTTACAGACTCGAGACTCCCGAGTGACGGAGGCACTGCCCATTCTTTAAGTAATGGTACCTGTCAGGTTTTTTGACACTTCCCTCAGGAAGGAGAAAAGATATTGAGAAGATAGCTGCAAATGTGGTGGGGACTGACAGAGGGACCTGGTGGCTTTAGGAATCAATACTGCAGTGTGTATCTCAGCTATAATTTATCAGAGCATCTCAATGTGCTGGACAGAGAAGTTCATGGCTACCGTGAATTACAAAGGAAGCAATTGGTGGCTGGCTGTAAACTCGGCCTTTTATCTACTGTCCGAAGCCTTGGTTGGGCCAGGAAGCACGTGCTACCAAGCCTGAGGACATGAGTTCAATATCTGGGACTCAGGTGGGGGAAGGAGAGATTGACTTCAAGTTGCCCTTTGACCAGGGCATGAGAACACACTCACAATTAACATAATAATAATAACAACAACAACTTTTTTTAAAGTCTGATATGGCCAATTGGAAACTGTGTGGTCTTACATATTAGAATACCATGGCTTAGGTGTTCTTACAACAGAGCCAGTGGATACTGAGCTGATTGCTGGGCACTCTGGGTCAGGGACGCAGTTGCTGCACCATGTGTTACTGAACGTTGATATTCTACTGCTCTTTGTAAAGAGATTGGAAATGTCTGTTTCCTGCTGTATTGAGGTTGAACCTAAGACAGTTCCTGCAGGTTAGGTAAATCTCTTGCTCTGAGCTGCCTCCACATCCCTCTTTTTATGTAGGTATTTATTTTTTCTGAGACAGGGTCTCAGTAAGTTCCTAGACTAAAACTGTCATCTTTCTCCTTAGCATCCTCTATCATTGGGATTGTGGAGCTTGCCATCAGGCCAAGCTTTTTTTGCAAAAGCCATTCCGTTACTGGAATGGGACCAAACTAACAGAAGATTAGACCTAAGTAGGCTTGGTAGCTCATGCCTATAATGCTAACAGTTGGGTGATGGGAGCAGGGAGATCAGGAGTTTAAGGCGATCATCAGCCACACAGCAGGCTGGTGGCCAGCCTGGGCCACTGTGACCTTGTCACAACAGTCAATACCTGAAGAGATAGTTTGTGAAATGCAGAACTTGCATATATATTCTCAGCAGAGCCTGCTTGAGTTTGCTAAAGAGTTAGTTATCTTGCAAAGCCTTACGCCACCATAGGTAAGAAGTCTTTGGTCAGATCTTTGCTCTTAAGTCCTCAGAAGCTGAACAGCATAAGTTATAAAGAGGAATACAGAAATGCTTGCAACACAGGAGTCAAGTCAGGCCTTTGAAGGAGGGGGGTGAAGGAGGGTAGGAGGGGGATTCTGAGATCTTGCCTTGGATGGTTTGCTGTGGAGGGCAGCTTTTCTGTGTTGCCCTCAAGTGGAGCTCAGAAGGCCGTCTGCTGTGGAATTTATTGACCACGCTTGGCTGCTTCCTGGTCGTCCCTCCAGGCCCTGCCTTTGCTCTTCTCTCGTCTTTCTCTCATGGTGAAGAAGTAAGTGCATCATCTGGACAGAGTTAGGGCCGGTGAGGCATGGCGAGGGCTAAGCTGAAGCATCTCCGGATGAAGGGCTGGAAGTGCCTGACGCAAAGCTCGGAAATGGAAGGATGCTGGAGTTCAGCTGGGACAGGCATGGTCGAAGAAGCATTTCCTGGAGATTTTACGTATTTATTTATTTATTTTTGATGTTTGAAGGTTTTTTTTTTTTTTTTTTGAAGTGTGATTCCTAAAGGACTATTCTAGGATATCTCTCAGTATGTATTTATTGAGCTTTTAGTACCTTGTGGGGGACCTTTTTATCTCAAGATGTTTTATAAAGTTGAAAAACTGTTTCTGTTTAGAATGTATTTTCTCAAGTATCTATAGTATTACAGAGAAACGTACACAATTGGTGGATATCTGGAGGGAAATTCTATTCTTACACTCTGTAGATTTGGAAAAACCATAGGCACTAAAATGTTGGACGTGAAAACAGGCAAATGTGTTTCCCTTAAGGAAACTAAGAGAAATCAAAGGAAGCAATTAATTAGTGTGTCTTCCCAAGGGCACGGAGGGGTGTGGGGAAGAACTGGCGACAGACTTCATTTGCTCAGGTGCCCTTCTCATGTGCTGTGTGTGCTCGCTCCCCCCCTTCCTCTCTCTCTGTCTCCTTCTTGTTGATTATGTGCGTGCACACACACTCACAGAGGCCAGAGGTTGACATCTGTGTCTTTCTCAGTCACTGTCTGCCCTAGTGTTTGAGACAGGGTCTCTCTCTGAACCTGGAGTTAGCTGGCCAGCAAGGTCCTGGGATTGCAGATGTGAGTTATGTGCCTGAGGATGTAAACTCGGGTTCTCATGCCTGCACGGTAAGCCCTTTACAGTCTGAGCTGTCCCCCAGACTCCGTCTTGTACTTTTTATGCCATTTTCCCCACTAAGGGAAAGGCAGGTAAAGAAGGGAGTTTCTTTTACTCCTGCTGCTGAACCTTGCAGCTCTCTTCTGTTATTTCTACTTCTAAATTACCAAAGTAAAAGACATAGGAGATCAGTGCTTAAGTATGCCTTTTATGGCACTGTTAATTTGAGCAGTGTGGCTCAGTGTTAGAACTCCTTCCTTGCCTGTACCAAGCCCTGGCGCGCGCGCGCGCACACACACACACACACACACACACACACACACACACACACACATCTTAAATCCATTCAGCCAACTAAACAAACAACCTCTGCTAATTGAGTAGAACTGGGGGTGGGGTGGGGTGGGGTGTAAATATTTCACCCATTGGTAAGAAATGAGTAGTCGGGGGTCTGAACATTGCTTTCTCATAGCTTGAAACAAAACTGAGTTCATGATATACAGTGTTTAGAAGGAATGCCGGGCACATACACACACACACACACACACACACACACACACACACACACATCTGATGGTCTGATAAATAAGCACTTGAATACCCTACTCTTGCATGACTTCCAGAATCAAGTGTTTTGTTGGAAGGTGAGCACTAGAAGATTCTGAGAGGGTCTTCATTTGCCCTCGTGGCCTGTTACCACTGTAAATAAATCTCCACATCTTATTCCAGACCCGTGGGTTAAGATGGGTATACAGGGGCAATTTTACAGTGACAGACAGTGGTGTTGGCCTGCCACACTTTACCATCTCATCTCTCTCTCTCCTGGAACCTCAGACAAGATGATTCCCAGAGAGATACCTGATCTACAAACAAATTATGCAGTCATAGAACCTGTTCCTGACAGTCTGGCACCTCACTGATGGTATAGCCCTTGGGAAAAGCAAAGAAGTGATTACTATGTCACAATGTTACGAGGTTTGTGAGCCGTAATTAGGAAAAGAGGTGAGTTAAGTCACTTCTGTCCTGACTTCAAGATCTATGCCCTCTTGAGGGTCTTTCAGGACCTAGAAGATATTTTCACCTCTCCTCATCTCCGTTAACTCATTTAGCCAAGAGTTTTTAAAAGCTGGGGGGAGAAGAGCCACAGTGAAGTCAACCAATGCAGTTACTCCTCTTGTCCACGAGGTGGCACGTCGGCAAATGGTCTCTGCAGTGGATACAGCCAAACTGTTGATTTCTCTTTCAAAGGATGCATCCATAATGGATGTGAAAGAAAGGTGTACCCTGTCCTCAGGGTGACTCACCAAGGCACTGTGACTCACACACCCTCTGAGGAGAAACAGAGAGCATGAAACTATTCATTTGAAAGTGAATGGATAATCTGAGATTAAAATGCTTTATGACGTCACATGGAGATTTTCCCCCTACAGGCGTTGGCTTCAGAGCTCTGCTGCAAAGGAGAGACTTTGTTCCTCTTGATAGTATTTTGAACTTTAGGGAATAATGTGTGGACAATGCTTTTGTATCCTCAGTGTCCATATTTGAATTATGGCTGGAAGACGGTATACACTTGAGCTGGAGAAATTCTTTCCAGTAACTTAAAAGGAATTAGTAGAACATGAGATGTGAGGCATACGGTTTTTTTTGTTTGTTTGTTTGTTTGTTTTGGTTTTTTTTTTGTTGTTGTTGTTATGAAGGAGTAGACTTCATGTTACGGGATGCATCATCAATAACTCATTGCATGCATAACTAAATACCACAGCTAAATGAATAACTCCATGCCGAGAGTGTATTAGTTCTGGTTTTTATATAAAAATGGCCAAAGGTGCTTCTTCATTAGAAGTAAGCAAAGGCAGTAGATATTTACATTTCTTCATGCAAGTATCCCTTCTGAAAATGAAATAGTAAAATTCCTGACATGCACTGTGAAACTTGTGCTTCAGACCAAATAAGGGTTTTTTTGGTTTTTTTTTTTCTCCTAGTGTCTCTTCTAGTCAAATTTTATATTTCATTATATTTTCCCCAGAAAGAAGCCTGTATTTTTCTTGACGATTCAGGGTAAAGAATCTACCGTAGAAGCCGATGTAATCTGTTAGTTTTATCTGCAGGTAAAACAGTCAAGATAGCCACATCCTGTTGTGTCCTGTTTTCTGCAGAGGACAGTTAAAGAATACAATTAACAGGCGGCTCACAGACGTCCTTACCCGCCGTCTCAAGAGGAGAGCCGTGACAGGTTTTCAAGGTTGTCAGGTGAGGTATGAAATTGTCACCAGAGTTTGGTGGCATTGGAGAGACCCGGAGAAAGGAAAGATGAAGGATCCTGTTTACTTTTAATAATCGAGCTATGTAGTGTGGGTAGGAAGGTCAAAGAGGGCGGGGCGGCCCCACTCCCGTGACCTTGGGTCTTAGAGGAAGAGCATTCAGAGAGAACCTTGCCTTCCTGTGACAATGCTAGTCTTTCATAAAAGGAGATTAAAGCCACGTTCTTCTGTGGCCGCAGGACCCCAGGCTTCTCTTCCTTTCTGCTTCCCTCAGCCACTCCCCATCCTCCTGTCCTTCTCTCAACTTTTCTCTTCATTCCTGGAGAAGGGGATTGAGAGAGAGTAGCGAACTAAATCTGTAGGAGTAGAAAAAGTAGAAGAAAGTTACCCCTTCCAAATTTAGATAGCAGGAAAAGGGCAGAGTATGTGAGATTTAGTTCTGTGGCCCTTATAAATATCCAAGTTCATGGTGACCTGTAGTTAGAATGACCCATTGTGTCCCAGCTGCTGCCATGTTTTATACCTCCGCTCCTTTTGGTCTACTGTTCTCCTGGCCTGACATGCTTCCAGAACCTCCTTCCTGCCCACATCCTCTCTGCCTCAGCAAGAATTTCTGCTTCTTTTTCCTATGGTTCCTGACAAAGATACACTCTATACTCTCCGGGGAACTGTCAGAAACTCCTAATGCTTGGTCCTGCCCTAGAAGATGGTGATTCCTTTGTCCTAGGTATGGCCTCAGCTTTTCGGATTTATGAAAGATGTTCTAGTGGTTCTAATATACAGATAAGTCTGGGAATCACGGGTGTTGATTGTTTTGACCTCCAATGCCAAAACCTTCCTTGTTCTCAGGCTGCTCTCCCAACATCCTAACTTCTTCAGACATCAGCAGCACACCGCCTCGCTGTTTCGTCCTGTCTCTCTCTGTTCATTTCCTCTCTTCTGTTTATTTATTCATGTGTCTTAGAACCAGAGTCCGAGTCTTTTCCCTTCCCTGTTCTCAAAATCCAATATGCTATCTGATGCTTAGTGATTGGTTTCTGAATTGAGGGGATAAAAAATACTAATACTGCGATCTCAACAAATCGATTCATTCACTTCTGACTTAGGAATAGATAGATACTTCTCCTTTACTTGAAGAGCACAGATTCCCTAATCTCCTGTCTTTCCTTAAAGCAATGATAAGTACATAAAATTAAAGAGGAATATGGTGTTGAGCCGGGTGGTATTAGTTTGAGTCACAAAAGCCAGCTTTAGATAAGGGGGCCAGGAGGGCTAAGCTTGGACTCAATAAAGATCAAGGAATTGAGTGGAAAATGCTGTAGATCTCTAGCAGTCATTCCTCAATGCTTTACCTGGAGAATATTAATTTACCTAATTGACGATAATCTGGCCAATTTATTGTAGCATTAAAAATGCAAATCAGTTACCACATCAAAACATTCACTGGTGTGCCTGAGACATTTTACATTTTATTTTATTTTATTAGGTGATAATGGGAGGCATAATTGTTAATGTTTGATTCTGGCAAAATACGATTAGTTTCTGTGAAACACATTGTGCATTAATGATATCATTAAGATTAATGAATATAAATGAATGAGCTGGGGATTTCAAATAGAACACAGTGACTTTGTATCAGTGAGTAAACTAGAGAGATAGATTCCTTGATCTTTAAGGACAGCATGTTAGCACTCCTCCCAAATTCATGGATATACTAGAGAGAAAATAAATGTAAGAAATTAAAGTGCCCACCCCAGTGATTAAATTTTTTAAAACATTTGTTGTCATTATTTGAGAAGATCTTTGTGAATTGACTAAAGAAAGCTACCCTTTAGTTTAATTTTAAAACAATTTCTAAAAGGACTTTTACTATGAATTTCTAGGTCCTGTATATCAAAAAGTACATTCATATTTTAGTATATTAAAAATAAAGGTCATAAATCATTGCTCTTTAAAAGTAGATATGACTTAATTGCATCCTTGTATACTGTAGATGTTTACAATAGACATCTTAACTTTAAAATCACAACTTTTAAAACATTTTAAAAATCTACACAAGTGTTTGTTTTCCTTGAGCTAAAAAGAGTGAGACCCCTCATCGGGGTCTCCGGCAGAGCCATGGATGAAATGGACAGTAGCACCCCACAGGGTGTTTTCCATAGTGATGACTGTGTGTTTACAGTGTAGACACATACTAACAATGAAAACCAGAGCCGACTTAGCTGTGTTCTGCTCACTTAGGAGTTAAACACTGTGTTTTCTCCATCTTCTCCCTGACAAGATGGATTTACATGTTGTGTCCTTGGGTGATCTTCTTGTGACTTCTTCCAGACAGGGTCGCACCTGAGGCTGGCTTCTTCCTCTCTCCGCACCAGTGTGTGTGTGTGTGTGTGTGTGTGTGTGTGTGTGTGTGTGTGTGTGTGTGGCTTTGCATATATTTGGTTTTCCATTTGTTTGTATGACTGCTTTAGAGTTTTACAGGGCGGTTTTTGCCCTTGAGTGGCCTTTGTTATCTTAGTGGGTGAAAGGGAAAAGTGGAGGAGGACAAGGGCATCATTTCGGAGTCAGTTTGCTGCATGGACCCTGGTCATGGCTAGAAGAACCTGGATTTTCCCTGTTAACTGTCCTTTTTTTTTTTTTTGACTCTTTTCATGACCTTGGCTTTTCTTTGACCCTCTTTGTCTCACTTTCCACGTTGGTAAATTGAACCAGTGTCTTCCCTTTCCAGCAGCACGCAGGAAGCCGCCAATGAGGATTGATGAGGTAGAATCCGGAGCCCATTTTGTGTCTCTTCAAAGAGTTCATTTAGGTGATGCTGGGAGACAGAGCTAATGTGGTGGAGAAGTGGGGTACACAGTGCTCACTGGGCAACGGGAGACAGTCCCAAAGAGGACTTGTCTTTCGGCTGCAAACTGGTTGGCAGGGGGAAGCCCCGTTCCTACTAGCATCTGAATTGGATGACATGTTCGTGCAGGTTGAAAGGAAGTCCAAGAAAGCGTGAGATACGGTGGAATGAGGAAGAAGATCCAGTGGGGAGCTTCTAAACTTTTGTATTCTTGCCTGAAAAAAAAAAAAAATCCTAGGTTAAATGTGTGTCTGTCTGTGTGCATCTGTGTGTGTATCTGTGTGTGTGTGTGTGTGTGTGTGTGTGTGTGTGTGTGTACTTATGCATGAAATATGTGTGTGAGTGTATTGCCACACCACATGGATAGATGGATGTCGGAGAACAACTTTGTGGGATTGCTTCTCTTTCTACCCTTTGGTGGATGGCAGAGAGTCAACACAGATTACCTGGTTTGTATGGCAAGCACCTTTACCCACTGGACCATCTTACCAACCCACTTGGCTTTTAAATTCCAAGGTAAAGAAACAAAACAAAACAAAAATTTTGAATTTTTTTTCTGTATATTTTATTTTTTCACACTTTGATATTTTCCAAGAAGTTCAGCTAGGTAGCAATTCATTGAACTTATAATTTAGCATCTTGTCACTATAGGATTAAAAAATAAAGCAGACATGGGGCTGGAGAGATTGCTCAGTGGTTGAGTGCTCTTCCAGAGGACCCAGGTTCAGTTCCCAGCACCCATATCTGGTGGCTCAAATTGCATCTAACTTCAGATCCAGAGGATCTGATGCCTCTGGCCTCTGCAGGTTCCAGCACTTGTATACATACCCATCTATACACAGACATACACACATATACATAATAAGTTGAATATATATACCCTGACAGGGCTTTTATAATCTCTGCATCAATGAATCTACTATGATAGATATACTGTTCAGAAGTTTAGAAACAACGCAGCCTTTATATTTTATCTCTTAGTCTGTCTTATTCATGGTGGTCATTTTAGGAATATCTGTTTTTATCAGCTTGGTAAAGTACTTACTTGATTCAGGTACCCTTAGAATCATATCAACATCGGAGGGTGTAAAGTTTGTGTGGTTGATAGGTATTTCACAGTGACACCACACCCCCATTCCCATTATGTATTAATATGAAACATGGAGTTTTGATGAGTACCAGTTCATAGTTCCACTGTTGGCTGTGCATCATTTAGAGATGTAGGGGCATAATTGAAAAAATATATTGGTGCTCTTTCCAATTGTCAGATCTTCATAAATGTCGTATGAAAAAAAATGAAGTTGTATTACCCAGTTTTATTAGAAATGCTACATTTTGTTGGATTCGTGTGTTCGCAAAGTAGAGAATATTTTCCTGCTGTGATTGATGTTAGGGCATTTATGAGGATAGTCTGCTATATTTCATATGTATATGAGGGTGTCATTGTTAAAATGTTCAAAAGAAAATTATGTATGTGATTTATATTTTATTATTTCCTCCTAGGATGTAATTTTTTCAATCCCGTGATTCCTATCATGTTGTCAGTAGTGATTTGATGGCTAATATGCCAGAAATAATTAGATAAAAAATGATGATGCAGACGTCAAGACAATGTAGCTTTCTTGTGAAAAGCCTTAAGCGAAATCATGCATGTTTCATGGTAGGAATCACAGGTTGCCTACATTGGAGCAGTCTTCAGATTGCAGGCAGGATAGAAAGGGAGCTCAGTGCTAGAAGTGTGGGCTGCAGCATGGTTCATAGACATATGCTTGCTACTGACCTCACCTGCAGTTTGAGCTAAATTCAATGTATTTAGACTCTGGGAGTAAATGTGACTCTGGGAGTTTTGTCAGTGGGAAGGTGTTAGGTCCTTACATTCTGTTGAGTGAGGCAGATTATGCCTGACTCTAGAAGGCATCCTACCCTTTGTTTGAGTCTTCTTGATGGATTCCAAATCATTTTGGGGAGCAGATTCATATGCTATGCTTGGTGTGTGTGTGTGTGTGTGTGTGTGTGTGTGTGTGTGTGTGTGTGTGTAAACAACCCAATCTTACCCAAGAGATTAGAATTGTACCATTTTCACATGACTAGTCTCAAATATAAAAGAAGATCACTTGTGGCTCCCCTGCTTGTCCCTGAGTGGAATCTGCTGGAACTTTAGATAGAGTGGATCCATTTGTAGGGCTCTGTTCACTTCTGAGTATCGATGACACTGGCCGTTAATGCCTGGTTCGTTTGACTGTTCCTTTAATAAGTGGCAAATATTCCCAGGGATTCAACACTGGTAGCATTCATATCATCATAACTCAGTATGCATTTTGGGCAGTAATAAGTGTGAGTGTTCAACTTTGTTAAGAGAGCGACCGCTTTCCTCACAGAGTAACATTAGAGTGTGCCTCAATGCATGCACACTCCAGCCCCCAACCCCCAGTGTTTCCTACGCTTAACTTCCCCACAGGTGAGCTCGAGGCCATGGGCGTGTGCTAATGGGATGCCTTGGTAGTCCTCTCCTATCCCCAAGTGGATTCCTAGACAGAATTGAAGAGTCTGGAAGCCAGGACTGCGGCTCAAGAAGAGCCTTAAGAAGCAGATGCTCTGTGAGCTGATCATGAGTGGAAGGAAGAAGTGTGAATCCTGCTTGTGTGCCACTTGGGAAGGCCGAGACTTCCCACACAGGGCTGGGCTGGGCTTCCCCTGAGGACAGGGGTGCTAGTGTCCACATTTCCCGTCAGGTCACTTCTCCTCCTTTTCCTCTTGCCCAAGACCTTGATACCTTGACATCTGAAAAAGGGAAGCTCCAGGGAGTGGGTATTTGCCACACGGCCTGTAGGCTTGTTCAAGCAGAGCCTGGATAGGGCTGGCTGGCTGGCGATGCAGGGCAGCTTCTGGAAAACCAAGTGACGTCACAACTGGGATTTCCCCTCTTCTTCCCAGCACTGCTCAGAGCAGAACAGCCTTACTCTGAGTCATTTGCTGAAAAGGAAAGGGAGATTTAAGGAGCGTTCTCCTGGTGGTAAATCCCAAAAAAAGTTACTGGACTAGGAAATAAAGAGCTGCCAGTGCTGTCCCGCCCCCGGGACATATGCTGTGCCGGGCACAGCAGCTGAGGGAATGCCCTTGGCTTTGTGTAGGTAGTGTGATTGTGACTAAGTGCTGGTTGTGTTAAGAGGTATGCAGTTGAGAAGTCGGAGACCTAAGGGTTGCTCAGACTGAGAGGAGACCCAGAGCCACTCCCCCCAGCTTGTCTCTAGATGTGTTCTCTCTTACTCTGCCAGTCCTGCGCAGGGGCTTTCATTCCTCCTCCAACGCTCCTTTTCCCTTAGATGCCCAGGCCACCTAGGGATCACTTGGGATTCCGTGCCCTTGCTGGTATGTTCTGATCACTGATCTCTGGGGCTAAAGGACCCAGTGCCTTTCACAGCCCTGTCTTACTTGGTAAGCTCTTTCCCTTCTTGTCTTAAACACTGTGGAGGAGGAAAGGATGGAGGTGGAGATGCAAACTCCAGCCCCAACTGAGATGGTGGCTCGATTCTGCCTTTCCTTGGCTGTATAATCTAAGGAGGTTACAAAACCTCTGTGAGTACCACTTTCCTCATCTGTGTGTGTGTGTGTGTGTGTGTGTGTGTGTGTGTGTGTGTGTGTTGGGGGGCTTGCCTGATTTGTAGGGCCATGGTGAGGATTCACTGAAGTAACTGATTGGCACATAGTAGCTCATAAATAAATGTCAACCATTATTATTTATAAGTAAAAGGAGTGCAAATAAAATATAAAAATTAAGAAGGAATTGAAATACAAGCACAGAAATATGCATTTGAACAAAGCTCTTGAACAAAGTTTATGGCCATGCTCCTACTACTGTTCAAGGTTCTCTGTCCCATTCAGATTGACACAGGGGTGTGATTGTTACCACAGTAGATCTTTGTATGCCTTCTCATGAATGATCTTCTCCTTTGTGTCCCATATTACCCATAACTTTTTAATTAAAAAGGCAGCAAATACATTCATTGGCTACCAGTAGGGCTTTTATGAATGGAAAACACAATTACTGGTTTAATGGGGAATGTATTCATTTGGCAATATTGACTTCCCTGGGGAATGAACAGATAAGACATTGAAGCCTCCTCTCTCTTTTAAGTATCTCACAGGATATGATGCTTGGGATATTTTTTGGTTATCTGTATCCCTAGTTGAGAAGTAGCTGGTCACCACCACACTTAGGCATGAACACATTTGGGAGCATCCCCTCAAAGCTATGATGAATACTTGAAAGCTTACAGAGCACTCTTTAAGCTCTGAGGGGGGCACTCCTTTGTCTTTGTGCTCCTGGCTCAGGTAGAAAGTAGGAGGGAGAACCAGCATCCTTTGTGTGGGGGTGGGGTGGGAGGTGGGGTGAGACCCTCCCCCTCCCCCAACACTGGGCCTCTAGGATGGAGGTAGGTATACAGATATTCAGAGGCCAAGGCTCAGTTTGCATGGAGGGTTAGATGGAGCCAGTGGAGTGGATTATAGAGAGCGGGTCTGGAAGCCTCGCACATCTTTGTTTTAAAGATGCATTCAAACAAACTCAGTGAGCATTCGACTGCCAGAGGATGGATACAATCCAAAGAAACCCTGACTCAGGGTAACCAACGTAGATCTACTGAAGACAGATTTGCAAATACGTTCTAGGCAGACACCTCACAGGAGACAGACCTGAATCCTTAGGCCACATGTCAACACTGTGCCCATGGCTACAAATCTCCATCGACCTCTTTGTGAAGAGCATCCAAATGCTCCTTGTCCTGGTTGAAATTTCGAGATGTTGAGCTGCAATAATTCTTGAAATACGCATTTTGACCTTTGTTGTGGTGACCAAGGATTTTGAGTGTCTCATGAGGTAAACGATGCCAATAATAGCCTGTGATGCATCCATATAAATACTTTTAAATCAAGTATTACAAAGACTCTTGACTTTGCATGACAGAGCCCACTGGGTTTTCTTATTTGAACACAATTGTAAAGGCGGTGCAGACTTCGTGCTTTGTGAAGTAACTCTCAGTATTGTGAACGTGTTCTGCAAAGGTATAAAATCCAAGGAAAAAATGAGTTTATTAATGGAAATTAGTCTGGATCCCAATTATTACCTGTGAATGGTGTCCTCATTTGAGGTTTTTATTGCATTTTAACACATGGCTTATCTTGATGAGAAAATATATAGGAAAGGGTAAATGTAGCAATTTCCCTTCACTAGTCCCTCCGCCGAGCCATTATTGCCTGATGTTATTTTTCAGCAGCCTTTCATTTTTGTCCCAAATGTTTTTGCCTCTGGCTTGTTTTGTTTCTTTAAAATGTATGTGTATCACTTCTCAAAGTGATTCATTTTGACAGGTAATCGATATTTTTTCATAGTAGATTTGATGGTTATAATCTTCATCTTAGGCTTAGTTAAGGGTGGAATGCTAACCTAGATTTTTATCTCAAAATATCCCGTTGTTAAGAGACAGACTTTTTGTCCTCAGCCACAGTCCTTTTAATCCTGTGCATCAGGCGGATCTACCTTCAAGGTGCCTGCTGCCTGGGCTCCGCTTATCGGGGACACACATCAGCTGACATCATGACAGGGTGCCCTCGGAGCATCTTCTGGTAGTACTTCCAACTAGCTTCCACCACTGGCCACAGAAAAGACACTTCTGACCACCACCCCCTCAGGAATTGTGATCTTTATTTCAAGAGCAAAAGTGTTTTCCATTTTTCTCTTTTTAGTGGGAGCTTTGGTCCCTCCACCAGACTTTACTTTTTCTAGAAGCACCAGCACGCTGAAGATCATAGTCTTCAAAGCCAAAGTGTATATAAGAGGCATGATTGTGTGTGGTGGGGGTCTTGTGAGGAGGCTCAGCGGGTAAAGATGCTTGCATCCAAGCCTGTGGACCTGAGTTCAATCCCCAGAACCGACACAGTAGAAGGAGAGAAGCCATCAAAAGTCTTCTGCTCTCCATGCTTGCACTGTGGCGTGCACAAATAAATGCAATCGTTTGTTAAGTGAAAGAACCAGGATTGGCTTTTGCTTTTGAAAGTTGAGCTTTTTGGTTTAAAAAAAAAAAAATTTTTTTTTTTCTCCTCTCAAACCAGTATGCCTTCCTTCCTAGTCTCTGGGCAGAAAGCAAGGACTTTCAAAGGCATAGACAGCAGCTATCCTGCTGCCCAGGCTTTGTCTAAGAGGGCTCTTGTAATTCAGGGAGATTTGGGTGCTTCTCTGAGGACTGCTTGAAAGTGAATGGGCCACTGGTACTGCTTCTGCGGTTGCCATTGAAAAGGCCTCCTGGTCTTCATTTTCCAGGAAGAGTTCAAAGTGCTGGTGGGGAGGAGGCAGGGAGAACAGGAGCTGTTTTCCCCAGGCACCTTCACAAGCCTGTTTGGCTGTCTTTAACTTGGGCTTTTCTCTGTCTACTGGAAAGAAAGAAAGAACAGACTATTTTTACACCTTCAATTTTAAACATGAATTTACAGCTTTAAATGAATCTTTTTCAAACCGTGGCTTATGCTCAAGTTTATTGGTGTGATTTTGATTTGTGGGATGGCTGGTTTTGTGTGCCCCCCCCCCCCACACACACACTTCTTGTATCAGTGGCATCATTTCTCTACATATAAGCAAGAGCTAAAAACTCTCCTGGGCTTTCCGCCTTAAGTGGTATCAGATGAACACCTCTAAGTGGAGAACACTCCGACACCCTTGTCGGCTGAGCCCCTGCAAGGGGACATCCGACTGGACTTCTTTTGTATGTCTGGAGATACACGCAAGGGCTGGCAATGTAAAATGCAATCAATTTTGCTCAGTGCTTAGATTCATAAATCCCAGAGCTATTTTTAATGACATAATCTAATCAATTGATAGCAAGGCTACCAGCATGTTGACAGCCAGGAAGTGAGCAAAAAGTGAAGCGGGGGCGTCGGTAAGAACCCACCAGATATTGCTTCCCCCCCCCCCCCATTTAGAAATCTCTAGATCCCTGGATTGGGTAGAAATGCAAGAATTGCTGATATTTTAAATAATTGTATGGCTGCTTTCCTGTGGTTTTCCAGAAGACAAATCTGTAAATGCACAGAGTGACTGAGGAGGTGGGTCTCAGACATCCCGCTGAGTGCCTGCCTGTCTCCCCCAGGACCAAACAATTCCCCCAATTTAAATATCTTTAGAGTAGACACAGGAGGAATCATTTATTATAAATTGATAGTATCGTATATTGTTACTCCTGTGCCATGCCAGTAATGAAAACCTAATATCCATCTCATAGTTGCTCTGAATTGCAATAAGATGGGGGTGAGGGGAGTAAACAAGCCGAAACAAACTGTGAAATTGCACATGATGGAAATCCCCCCCACCCCCCCACCCCCCAGCAGCTATAAGACTCTGAATAGATTAATATTCCGGCTAATGACAGGTCTTAGAATTTCTTCCTCCTTTTTTACATGTTGGTCAGGTATCATCAGAACTAAGTTCTGGATGAAGGAAATTAAAACCTGCTCTCTGTGTGTCTTAGGGCTGGGGACTGACCTGGACAGATGTTTGTGTAAAGGAATGGAGATCCCGGTGGGGTGGGGGTGGGGGGGTGTTCCTTAGAGACTGGCTGGGGAGCAGCCGCGCCCTGAGCTCTCCGGTTTGGTTTCAGGCAGCAGCTTATATTTTTTTTTCTGCTACATTTTATTTTCTGTGATACCGGTTGAAAAGACGAGCGCCAGGTGTGGTGGTGCCGCTGGACTGACCAGCTGTGCTGCCCCGGTTTTTTGTTTGGTGTTTTTTTTTTTTGTTTTTTTTTTGCCCCCTTCACCTTCCCAATCAGCGGCTGCTTTGACAGAGGTGTAAGTCAGCGTTGATTTACTTAGCCACTTTGGCCTCGGAAGGGGCTTGACCCAAAGCGGCTCTGAAAGCCATTTACCTGCTTGCCTGGAATAATACCACCAGTCAGCATTTGGAAGAACAAAACAGGGATCCCACGATGATTTCCCGTCTGATAGCGAGAGCTCCTCTGCCTGCTGGGGAAATACATTAGGTGCCTGTGGGAGCCCACTTGCTGCGCTCTCCCTGCGAACTGCTGCGAGCATCCGTGATCTCCCGAAGTTGGTGGAGTGAATAACTAAGCGGGGACCAGCTGACTTCAGGCTCCAATCAGCTAGAGCGTGATGTAAGTGTTTAGCAGCTGCAAGGCTCTGAATTAGCGTGGCCAAGTAGAGGTAGTACAGCATGGCCAGACAGTGGCGACAGGCTCAGAGAAAGCAAAGAGGGAGATGGATGAGTCCAGCATTCTGAGACGGAGAGGGCTCCAGGTAGGCGAACCTTCCATTCTTGACATGCAGCCTTGTCAGTGGCCAGCCATTGAGGATTTGAAAGTTCCTCTGTCATTCCCGTACTGGGCATGGCTATGTGCTCAGTTCTTAATATCTACTTGGCACTGAGGTCTGCAGGGGCTCTAGTTCCAGGACTGACACATGACGGGGTTCAGTGAGGGAGGGTCTTTTGTCAGAGACAATAGATGGGACTTTTAGTTCGACACTTTGGTACGGATGTTCAGGAATAGTTCAGTCTTGGCTGCTGGTGACAGCTGATAAGCTGCTCGGGCGTTTTATCAAGTGTCAGAGAAGTCTGTGGCAGAAGCAACTCCGCCGTCTAGTTCTGGGAACACAGGACTCAGTTTTGCACCAGGGTCACCTCCTCCTGGTGGCATCTGTGTGGCTGCTGGGCCGTTGTCTGCAGCTGTTAAGCGTCTACCTGTCAGTGAAATGAAAGTTTCTGCTGGCAAGTGGGTCAAAGTTGTCTGCGATTAAGAGGCTGGGAAAGATGTGTGTTTCCTGCCTTGCTTTTCCATGTCCAAGTTTGTCTAAATTACCCTGTCTCTTAGTGTGCAAGTGTATGCCAACTGAAAACTTAGCAAATATAAAAACTTAAAAGGAAAAAAAAAATAACACG
The DNA here is from genome assembly GCA_902168425.1 of Peromyscus attwateri. Classification (NCBI taxonomy): domain Eukaryota; kingdom Metazoa; phylum Chordata; class Mammalia; order Rodentia; family Cricetidae; genus Peromyscus; species Peromyscus attwateri. Next base: position 7,110 of record CABHPP010147583.1, on the reverse strand, counting down.
TCTGCTTGGCAGTTGTTGAATTTAAGGGAAGCCACAGCTTAAATGTGTTCAAAATTAGTATGTTTACCTCCTGATGGCTCTCTTTCCTGTGTAAAAGTGTTATTTTTTTTTTCCTCCTTTAGGGAAGAATCTAACTGTCATGGAACTCTTATTCATTATTTTTGAAATTAAGAAAATATGCCTGCTTGAGGGTCTGGATTAGACAACATGTTTAGAAAGGCTTCCTCACTGACCTTTGGAGTCTCCGGATGCTGTCAGTCACTAACACTGACATTCTTTACGTTGAGTTAACATTATAGTGTTGTGGGCAAGCCAAAGGATTATTTGTGGGTAAACAAAGGAGGGATTGAAGACATTTGGGGTTCAATGCTGTCTATTGTTCCGGACCTAAGAAAACAGATGACCTCCTAGGAGAGTCCTGTGGTCATTGTTTGTGAATGTACAGTGTGGTTAGTCACTGCTGTGGGTTTCCTTCCCTTTGTTTTCTTCATCCCCATAAAGTTCTGGGAAGGCCCAGCTGTTTGTCTGTCTTCCGGCCCTCTTCAGAGTCACTGGTTAAATATGGAAAGGCTCTTTGTTAAAACAGTGATATGCTACTGAACTTCCAGCAGTGCCGATTATTATTAATTGATAGCAATTTGCCAGTGTTTTCTTTTCTGGAGTTCACTTTAGATGGTTTTAAGATACACTTCAGAGAAGTAATTTTTTGTAGTTTTTTTTTTTTTTTTCCATTCTGTAATGTTGCATTATAACATTGTCCTAAGAGATGGTTGGAAGCTGGGGTGCTTTGCAGGGCTGTGGATTTCATTGACTTTTAATGTTAGACACAGAGGAGTCATTTTTTGGAATTTAAAGTACTAGAGCTGTGCCTTTCTAAAAAGATGAATAACAAAACAAAGGAACTTTACTTACTAATGGGGTATTAGAATGCTAGATCTTGGTTGTAGTGAGCCTGCTCTTGGGATACCCGATGTCCTCTAGTGTACCCTGGCTCAAGAGCGTCTTCTTTCTATTATGAGTGAGAAGCTGAGTCTTCACATTATGAGAAATAACGTCGTGGAGGCGTCTAAAAGTTCTCCCATTGCGTTGCCACTCTCCACCCGCTTAAAAAGAGCTTGTTTGCTTCACTCGCCTTGTATACAAGGGCAATTAGTGTTTTAAAAAGCCGTCTCACACACACCCAGCAGCTGTTTCAAGAAATTCCTGTGTAAGTAAGGAACACAATAAGAAAGTCCACATTTGCATTACAACTGATGTTACTGTAGAACTTGTAAGAGCAACGCCACCTAGTGAGATTAACCTTCAGTTCATTTACAAATAGAGCTGTGTGGAGCATTCAGGTTGCTGGGGAGAGATACATCTGAAGGAGTAGAGCCAAGAGCAAACCTTCCTGGCTTTACCCCTGCTTCTGACCCTCTGTGTATAGGAAATCCTGAGCAAGCCACATCTCTTGTGGGCTCTACTTACCATTCTGTAATATGGCATACCATAACACATGACTCTTGAGGGTTTTTTTTTTAATCTATATATAAATATGTGGGTATATTTGAGGTTTTAAAATTAAAGGCCACCTAATACAATAAATATTAGGTATTATATTATCTTTAAGTTAGAACAATTATCAGGAAGCCAGTAAACATTGATTAGAGAGATGATGATGATTATAAATACATAGGGTTTTATGCAGTATGGAGAATAAGACTTTAATGCATTGCATAAATGAACAGTGTATGGAACCAGCCAGCTCTTTAAATAACTTAAAGCTTAGTGTCAGAAATCCGAAGTACACAATATTCTAATTTCCTAAAATCTAATTTTACAATAATGCAATATGTGTTCAGTGCAGAATCCTGCAGTGTGTGTTTGAAACTTATTTTAAGATCTCAATACCTCTAGCTCTTCAGAACAGGCATCCTGGTAATATGTCTCTCAAGTTTGGGTTTTGAAAAACTATTTTGGTCAGAACACAGACTTTCTCCAAGCACGGCTGCTTAGTCAGTGGCAGCCTCACTGAGTGGCTCGTCTTAAGTGGCTGCACCTTTCCATCCCATGTGGGGACCGTTAGTGTTTTCAGTGCCACTCGTGGGACTTCAGTCACTGCTTTTGAAATGAGAGCGCGAGAGGGAGGCTCCAGTGGCTTTCACTAATAGATTCTGGAAACTTCTCAGATAACATCTCAAAACAGGAGGAAAAACTGGCAGATGGATGGACTTGGGCAGACCTTGGACTTTGGGCAATTTGAATTTCTAGACAGGTCTAATTCGTCAAAGGATAACTGGCTCCTTTCAGGCCTAATATCCCTCATCTGTGGGTCATATTTTTTAACTGTCAGGGAAATTAATTGTTTTAGTGATTTCCTTTATATGTTTCCCTCTTATTTGTTTTAATGAGAGTGTCCACACCTCTGGTGTGATGGACTCCAAGGCTGGAGAGCAGTGAGTATCCAGCATCATTAAGGCAGTTGCAAGTGTCTGAGAGCGTTGGGGTGTCTGAGGAAGGCTTCCCACAGTTCCCTTCCTGCAGTCTTGTCGAGCTGTGCCCTGCTAGGTGTGATCTTCTCGTGCCCTTCTTCCCTCCATTAGATATTCCCATTGGAAGTCGACTTCCCAGGCTGCAGGTGCGGTTAGGGTGTGGAAACAGTTTTTCCGTGGTTCGTGATGCAGATCAAGATAACTAGATGTTCATCTTTCAGACTCCTAGTATGCTTGAGTTTTGTTTGATTTTCTTTCTTTATTTCCTCTCACTGCCACACCCTCCCCCAACACACACCTCATGAAAAAAAAAAATCAAGAGCTCATTTGTGCCTTGTGTCTTATTTTCCTCTGATGTTCGTCTGGAATTCAAGTTCAGCAAGCAGGGAAGCAGACAGAATCTTTCTGTTTTCACTGAGTATCGGCTCCCCTCTAGTTTGTGCTTGAGCGGAGGTCATTCCAGTCATAACGTCTCAATGACCCTTCCGTGCCAACTCCAATGTAATTAAAGGTGTGTTTACACCTTCCCTGAGATTCAACAGCACTCTCATTATGTGGGAGTACCAGTCTGTCCCGATTCATTTGAGGACTCTGGGTGGCTATTTGGAGTCATCTAGTTAGAAGGGCACAGTAGACACACTCAGGGCAACATTAGGCCCTCATTGGGATGAGGTACTTTTCTTCTCCAGAAATTCTTTAAAATATATTCATAGGTTTCATTGGGACTGGAAGAATGAAGGTCATAAATGAGCTTCCGCTATGAATGGCCACCTAATTTGTTAGACAGATGAGAAGCACACGTGAGTAGTACTTCTCACGCATTGGATCAGTTCACTTTCTGCTTGGAGACAGACGTGATTCTGTAGCTTCCTGATCCATAGTGGGTGATGCTGATGTATCCTTGAATTCAGGAAAAAGTTAACCTCTTCTCTAAGGATCATTAATCTTAGTAATCAAAATGTTAATGGTGTAAAAGTAAATAAATTTGTAGCCAGGCCTGGTAGCACATGCCTTTAATGCCAGCACTCGAGGCAGAGGCAGGTGGATCTCTGAGTTTGAGGCCAGCCTGCTCTTCAGAGCAAGTTTTGGGACAACTGGGGCTATACAGAGAAAAATCCATCAGACATTTCGGATACCAGATCCTGGTTTGTCATAGGTAAGGACTTAGCACATTGCCATCTTTGTAAGTCTATGAATGATAGAATAATTCTCTGTGTTACCCTGGTTCCCAAGTTTGATTTCTCCATCACTTGCATCTCTTACCAAGCCATGTTGATCTCTATGAACATATGTAGAGTCTAGGTCCACCATTCTTCACACCTGGATTGCCAAGGTGTCTGGTACCCTCAGTGTTCAGGGCCCTGTCCTGTCCAGCCTACTTTTCAACCCTGTTCCCAAAGTCCGTCCCAGACTTCCCTTCTTCTTCTGCTCTAGGATAGAATAAAAATGAGTGTGCCTTCTTTCATCTGGTCTCTGTCTACTTTTCTAGTGTTATCTCTTGCCTGCCAAGACTCTGTTTCATCGCCCCTCTCCCCACCTCTCCCATCATGCTTTAGGATATCTAATGCACATGCATCCTGTTTTTACTACAATTTCCTTCCTTCCTTCCTTCCTTCCTTCCTTCCTTCCTTCCTTCCTTC
>CABHPP010147582.1:0-82925 GCA_902168425.1 Peromyscus attwateri | reverse complement strand
AAGTTGTTCTGTGTTGAGGACTTCGGGAAATTTGGATAATATTTCTTAGAATCACTCCTGTGAAACTGCTGAGGAGTGCCACAAAAGTACCCAGACGGCTTGCTAGTGACCCAAGAAGGAAAACAATGTACTAATTGAAAAAAAACAAACAGTGTCAGTTTAAAAACCTGACCAAAGAAGCAAACACATTTAATCTTATAGGAAATACTGAGAACTGGAAATTCTTCCCTTTAGATTCCAGAAAGAGATGTAAATTATTTCAAAAAATTATTTCCTATAGAATAGAGTAAGAATCCTGCAATCAGTGAGACATAATTGAGCTTAGTGTTAGGGTTAGAGAAAAATCTATACAGAAGGGTTCCTTTTTCTTTTTGGAACAACGTCGAACTCAATGGGGCAGAAAATGACATTGTTTTCTACATCACTGCGCCATCTCAGAGTAAAACAGCTTTATAGAAAGGGACCATTCAGCATGCATATGAAATTCACAAAACATAATGGGTTCAGAGTCCCTTCGTTTTGTCTAATTACACCCTCTTTGTCTTCTAGCACTTTGTTTTTGTAGCTGTCTTTCCCCTAAGTAAGGTCTTTTCATTTTCTGTTTGTTTTTCCAGAACAACACAAACAATTCAGATTCCTAGGTTGAAATGATGAAGTATCAGCATAAGAGATTTTGAGCTCTTTAATAAGTTGAGGGAACACCTCACTTAACTAACATGCTTTAAAGCTGGTAGTTATAACTTGAGTATGCAAAAGAGAGCTTGCCCACAATTTCTTGGTATTTTAACATTGGGTTATGTGGGCTGTTAAAAATAACAGGGGACACCTGGGTTATTAAAGGATACCTTATACTACAGACTTTGGTTTCCAAGGAGGTGTTGAAAGTGCCAGAGCTGGTTATTTATCTGGTACATTTTAATGGTTTGGAGTTAGCAGCATTTTTCCATGATTTGGACAATCATTGTAATAGCAACTAACGAAATGTAAGGCTCTTCATTTGTCTCAGCCGATGATAGTTTGTTATTTTTATTCTTGGCCTTTTTGTGTCGCTGTTCTTCAGACAAGAGATTGGGCTAAGCAAACGTGCACTACAAATCACAATAACTTTTCAGCTAGTCAATACTATGCAGAGCTGTAGAGGAATTATTCTTCACAATTTTTTTTTCATTTGACAGACAGGCTAGAAATCATATTTTTCAACATGTTGTAAAAATTCATTAGAAATTACATTGTTACAAGTGCCATTGCCTTTGTGTTTTTTAAAATATATTTATAAAACCTAAACAGAGGAGATTTTAGAACACTGAGTTTGGCATGAAGATCACAATAGGCCTGGAGAGTCAGACTTAAGTATCTGTCCAACCCTTTCCTTTTTTTAAAGTCTTTCTGTCCTTGCCTTTCCCACACCAGCACCATCATGGTTTCTTGGGTTTCATTTCTTTCTTTGTTGAGACATACACCCATGACTTAAGAGCTTGGTAGGCAAGTACCCTACTACTGACTTGTATCCTCAGTCCTAAGGTCTCTTTAGATAAATTATAAAAAAAATGGTGTTGCTCTGAAGTTTTCATTGTGAGTTAAACTCACCCAAATCGAGGACTTCCCTGAATTATACTAAGCAAGTTTTTCAGCGTCTCATCCAAATAGCCCTTACATTTTTAAAAACAAGTTCACCATCTTAGTACTTCATAGAAGACATATGTATTTTATTATGTGTTTTAGTTCAGTCTTTTAACCAGCAATTTCTTTTTAGTTATATTCAATATAGACATATAATCATAATATTTACGTATAGCTATCCTATGTGCATGGAACCACATATACACATAAATTTTCTTGTGTATAGAAGAAAAAATAACATAGTTTCAATATGGCATGGGGTCTTAGAATGACTGGCCCAGCTATGCATCTGGAATTCTCTTCTACTAAATCCTCACAGGCATCTTGTTGGCATGGTCTGTATACTCACTGTGGGGAGTAACTTGCCATCAGTTCTATTTGAAATTGCTCCTTCAAATGGTGCTGCACATCCTCCTTAAGGTTCATTCTCTAGCCTTTGGCATACTGACAGGTAAGGAGACTGCTCTCCACCAGCTGGTGTGCTGCATTGATGTAGTCTTCTCTTAATATACAAGCAAAGTTCTTGTACGTACTCCTTCTGAGAATTTTACCTGATGACATGCCGCTTCACTCAACAGATTTCCATAAATTATTACCATACGTAACCTACTCACCACCCACCACTTTATTTACCTCTGCTAAATAGTTAATTACTATATTATTTTATTAAGTATTCACAATTACCATCCTAGTTCGTGCTATTTGTGTTCCTGTGTGTGCACATGTATGTGGGTGCCAAAGGTCAATATCAGATGTCCTTCTTGATAGGTCTCTACCACATATTTTTGGAGACAGGGTCTCACAATGACCCTGAAACTCTCTGATTCAGCTGGGATGGCTGGCCAGTGACACCCAGCCACATGTCTCTGCGTTAACAGTCCTGGGATTACAAGTGCCTGCCACTGGATCTGGCTTTTTATGTAAGTGCTGGGGATCTGAACTTGAGTACCCGTGCTTACAAGCAGGACTGTGTTGATAAGAGCCCTGTATTATACAAGCTGTTTGACTGAAAACAGACAAACAAGAATTCAAACATTTTATCACCCATTGTAACTCATCTTAAATTGTCTACATACAAATTTTTAAATGTCATAAAGATAATGACATGTAGCAACATTTCCTTTTTGAAATGCTTCTTTTAATAATGAGAGATTTTCATCATTATTTAATTATTTCCTTAATTCCCTAATACTTTATAAATAACACCAATCTTCCACACTAACATCCAGTGGCTGAGTTCAGTATTTATATGATTTTTAAATTTATTTTGTAACCAGAAAAAAGAGCATCAACATAAACTATGGTCTAAGTAAATCATTCTCTTTGGTCTCTTGGGGTTTTCCTTAACAAGCCTTTCTCTAGATTCACTGGGGGCCTGAAAGATAGGTATATATTAACAAAAATGTAAGGACTAGAGAGTTGGCTCAGTGATATAGAGTATACTGGTTTAGAGTATACTCACAGCAACTATAGTGGGATTTGATGCCTTCTTCTGGTGTAGTCATACATGCAGATAGAGCACTCATATGAATAAAATAAAATAAATAAATCGAAAAGAAAATGTTTTCTGGGGATCAAACTCATGTCTTTATGCTTAACTGTCTCAACTATCTCCCTAGATCCTCATGAAAGATGGAAGAGAGAGAGAGAGAGAGAGAGAGAGAGAGAGAGAGAGAGAGAGAGAGGGAGAGGATTGTCTTGTGTCCTGTCATTTGTTGGCTCTCCCTTTGTCTTATTCACTAAAAAGCACATTGACAGAGCTGGCAGAGCACCCCTGCAGGTGCTCTCTAAGCCTCTTTTACAATGGTGAAAGACTCCTTCACCTCAAGCCCCAGGGCAGTCACCCCAGACAGGCCACAAGTATTTCACCAGGTAGCCATTTTCCTCCTAATTTGCTTTCGTAGACAGTCCATATATTTAGCGTGTCTCCTTTCATCGTCTCCAGGGGAAGAGCAAACACAGATTCACATGTTCTGCTTTGGGATGGCAGTGTTGGTATTTGCTTGGATGGAAAATCTCTTAGATAATTAGCCACTGCAGCTGCAAAGCTGATGCATGGACATCTTCCTTCAGTTTGGGAAAGAATCTGGGAAAGCAATGAGAACCACCACAAAGTAGGAGAATATCCTCATTGGAGTTCTGCTGAGAGTAATGTATGTAATAGATATTGAAGGAGGGTCTTACTTTGTAAAGCAATTGCCTCAGCCTCAGGCATCAGTGTCTTTTCAGTAGTAATCACAGCATTGGTGCAGCTCTCTGGGTCCGAGCTGTAACAAATGCCAGGAAGGGGACCCATCAAAGGTAAAGACTGTACGCCTATTGCATTACAGCAGGCAGTGTGACTTTCCTCCATCAATCTGAACACTCATCACTCAGGGAGAAACATTGTGAATGTAGAACACTGTTTGGAGAGCACTGGGAAATTTATGCTCTGGGAATTGTGTTCTGTTTTTAGCCTTAGCTTTGAAATTGCACCCATGTGTCCTTGGCCAATTGCTTAGTTTCTCTGTGTCAAACTTTTCCTACCTTGTAGAATAAATGTATTACTATTGGCTAGGGAAATAACTAAATAATATATTTACTCTGAAACTCAAAGAACAATGTCTGGCCTAGATGCTCACTTAATGGAAGCTATGACTATTGTTGTACTTGCAGATTATAGTTATAGCCTGAACCATCATTCAGAGTTCTCTGTAATTTATCAATTCCTTTGGATGCCACAAATATCTAACACCTGAAAGTCAAAAGCCTGTTCTTGAACAAATTACAATTTTCCAAGGAAAGGGTTTAACAATGATAAAATACCTTCAGATACTTCAGTGACAGACGTATAAATGCTATTATAGTTTCTACATTTTTGTTTTAGTTATTTTCAAAAAGTATTTATTCTCATCTAGAACATGCCAGTGGAGAAGCAAAATAAATGTAAAATAAAACAGAGAGATGAGACTCTGTAAGTATGAAGTATTATGCTTGAAGTCAATAGAGACACAGTCTCCTTGCTAAATAACTCTACCACTCTTATTTCTTAGACCTCTTTGCCCTTGAACTAAGTAAACACAATCAATTACTCATAACTAATTGCTGTAATATGACAGGTACTATGGGTAGAATACACATGAGACATCTGATGCAATGTGTCAACTTTACAGGGACCTTATGAGGTTGGCTACTAATATCCTTATTTAAAGATGGCGAAATCCAAGTGCAGAACAAGGGGCTCTCCCTTAACCTAGAGACAGTGAACTGGGACAGACGCCTGAAGGAGTAATCTGCTGACCAACTGTACCATAGTCTCTCCACCAAACCTTATATGCTTTAACTGCCCACCTAATGGTAAACTGAAAGGTTATTTTCAACATCATTTAGTCTCCTTAGACTCCTTTTCCATGTACTTTCTGCAATAAAAACACAAAGAACACCAATCATAAACCAAAACATGAGGACTCCTGAAGACTAATTTTCTTTCTGCCAACAGGTATAGCTAGAGAATGTCAATGATCAGGTGATCAAGTCAAAGGTACGCTGTATCCCTACTGCTCAGATAAGAACCCTGAGGCAATTTCCAAACACACATCCAAAAGAGTCTATCCCAACCAGGTGGGTCGCAGCTTGGTGTAGGTAGGTGATTTCAGCTGAGATGCCTCCCTTCCTCTGAGGGGACTGCCATTTCTGTATATTTCTTTGATAAGCAATAGTGATGTGCTAAATAAAGGGGAACAAAAATAAATGAATATGATTCCTTAAGGTTTGTCCAACATCCTTCTTTGTTCTCCTCTTCTTCTGCATTGACTTCCCTCACTCCTTCCTAATTAAAGCTCCCTTCCCATGGGTACATATGCACATACAGAGAAAGAGGGAGAGAGCTAGTATATATATGTACATATATATGTATATATATATACATATACATATATATATATATATATATGTACACACACACACACACACACACACACACACACATCCATTAGGACTGACAATGCTCCCACAGGAGCCACACACTATCTAACAAAATGCCAGTACAAGGCATAGCAAACCTCCTTTGAATTATTGGTGAGGGGAATCCAAGAGACTCCTCGACACAATAGGTGATTGCTCTTGCTGTTGACTGCTTCCCAGACATTGACAGTAAGTCCCTATTGTTGAAAACACTACACACTTCAGACAGAAGACTAGGAAAGCTGGATCTGACGCAGAAGCCTCCTTCCTGGGGTCTAGCTCTCGGAGTGCGAGAACTTGCTAGGATAGCTGCCAAGGGAAAGACATGATCCACAGTCCTCCCCAGCTGTGACACCTATGATTCCCAACGAGGACCCGCACGGCAAGGTATCTCTAAAGATGCACTAGTGACACTTCTGTCTTTGGAGAAACCAACAGGTGGATAATCGGATGCAAGGACCACTCAACAGGAAAGAACTCATGACTGGTATAAGAAAATTTGCAGCTACCCAGGGCTGGTGAGGCTGTGGATCTTAGAGGAGAATGTACTATTTTCACTTAACTAGACCAGCATGATTCCTAATTGTGTTATGAAACTTGCCTTTATACTGGCAGGAAAATGAGGCTCTCACCCTCTGTTGTACGACAAACTTTTCCTGGGGAGATAGAAAACATATGTCTACTCACCCCAGAGAGGGACCCCCACAACAAACCAAAGTAAGGATACCACCAAGGTCCAACTTGGTGAACCAATGTGTTTTATTGAGGTTACTTACAGGAGTATGGGTGAGGGCTATGTACAGAAGCAGAAATGACTCAAAAAATAGCTACATCACCAATGTCCACCCTAGCATGAGTGACAGCACACAAAGCTGGGAACCTGGAGCACACTGCACAGCCTGCAAACAGTTCAACAGGTGCCTCATTTGGTCTAAACCTCTACCAGGCAGATTGACAGGTTTCTGCTTCTCCCCGAGAGCTGGTCTGGTCTCTGCGTCTTGAAGCTCAGCTTGTTTGAGTCTTCTTTGAAGCTCTGTTCTGCTTATCTCAGGGTGACTCTCGGCTTTTATTGGTTACTCTGACAGGGAGGGGCCTAGTGAATCTGGTCAGTTTCAGGGACTTCCAGATGCTATTTTGAGATGCATGCTTTCCTGGAGGTATACATCTCAAAATACATCCCTGGAGGATGGAAGGTTTCTATCTTGGAGGAAACTGTTACATATCATCTCTTCATCAAAGAAGCTTCTCTTTGTGACAGAAGGAGATCATTACAGAAAACTAAAACTGATCAAAATGCAAAAATGAACTGACAGTGTGGTATCCAGCTCCAATGGATACATCTATAACACAACTCTGGCACCTAAGGTTCAGGAATGTCTTAGAAGTGGGGACAGAAAAGATTTTAAGATAGAGAACCAAGAATTTTGTTATAAAATTATGTCTCCTAGAAATGACAGGGAAGTTAAAGCTATGATATTACAAAAATATATATCTTCTTAAATAAGACATGAACAGTAACAATACCAACAGACATGGTATCACGGGAGAGAAAATTCTCACAGGGCTCCATGTCTAAAGAAATATAAATAATCAAGAATGATTCAAAGAGGGACAATTAGTGAATTTGTGTTTCCAAGGATAAGACCCCCTAATTGATTATTACAGTACCAAGTGGTCAGCTCTGAAGTCATATACATACAAGCATAAAAAGATTCAGCAGAATGTAGCATACGTATTTTATTAACTACACATGATATATATTTATGTAAATACATAACAAAATATATATTTACAAATATATTTACACAGAGAGAGAGACTCATAAAAGAAAAAGCCAACAGCTTGAGAGGGAGTGAGGAAGGGGACGTGGGAGAAGAAGGGGGAAGGAGAGGAAGGGGAGAGATGATGTAATTATATTTTAATTTCAAAAAGTAAAAGATAACAAAAAATTCTCACGCGAGTTTTCAGAAACGTTCACAGCAGATGCATTCACTGAAGGCTACATGTTTTAATTTAGTGCAAATACTAACTAAGCCTTATTTATAGACATCAGGTTCCCATAAGCCTGATGGAATCATAGGTGCAAACAGGAAACAATCATTTTTCTTTCCAGATATTCTTCATGTGGCTCAGCTCAGTTCACCTCACGAACCGCGTTCTTCCCCATGGTTCTCTCCTCCTAGCCAAATAATTTTAAATGGTCTCAGGAAAGAACCTGGGTTGTGTTGCTCATGGCAGGGTCAGCATTGCTAAGTCTTCCTGAGAGATCTCACAGTGCGGCTTGTTTCCCAAGCCAAAAATGAAAAATCATTTGATTCCTATTGTTTCCTGCAAGGTCCAATTTAAGACATTTGGAATATTTACACTTTATATCAGTAAGAGGTCTTTAAAACAGTCAAATAAATAATGAAATAATCCCTCAAAATTGCTTGCATAATGAATAATAAATAAACAATGTGGCCAATTACTAGGTATTATAAACAAGTGTTCTATAACCTCTAAAGCCAAGGATCAGCTCTAAATAAGCAATGCACTATCTAAATCCTCAGAAAACAGCTTCCCAGTTCTGGGCTCCCCTTTCAAACAGCTGTGCTGGGTCATCCAGTGCTTGATGGAGGCCAGTTTCTCTTGGCCGTGAGAGTTGGCCTTGAGGAGAATCCATGACACTTGCTTGAGTTTATGAGGATAATTTGCTTGGGCTCAACAGTTCTGCTTCTGTATTATCTCATGAAATGGTTACTGGCAAACTCAAGCACTGTGTTACCTTCAAGACTTGCACAGAAAATACCAATTATATCTCCTTAAGATGTTTCGAGGGCTTAGGGTGTCTTCTAAGAACGGTGAAGAGCAAATACCCACAAAATGCATCATTTATTAAGTGGCAGGTTTCCTTGGTAGCCAGAGCAATCAACCTGAGTAAGTTCCAACACTAAAACATTTTTACCTTTGTGTTAATGAAGTCATTTATAGCAGTCAATAATGGCTGACAGCTAATTCATATTTGGTATAAATACTAATCAGATGAAGGTCTTTTAGGTAGTCTCTCCTCTTTGAAATAAGACAGACATCTAATTGTGGCTCGCATCTGAAATATCTCCCTCAAGCTAATGGATCTGAACATTGGGACCCTGGCTTGGCTGATATTTTCAGAGACTGCGGCACCTTCAGTCATGGACACCAGGCAGATGGGATGGGTCTCTAAGGCCAGGTCTCTGAAAGTTCTAGCCCAGCCCCACCTCTGGCCCAGTTTTCTGCTTCCAGTTCTCCTAACATGTGAGTTTCTGCCACTTCATGCTCACACTGCTGCAGACATAGCTCCCTGAGCCACCGTGCCTGCTCCGCCATGGTGCATTGGATCTTCTTACCTAGGAGCCAAGCAAACCTCTCCTCACTCAAATTCCTTCTGCCAATATTGGGTCACAGGGACATTATTGTGACAAATCTATCCAGCGAGCCTAATTTTACCTTAAAAAGAGTAGTGCCTTTAAGTACGGCTTCAAAGAAATGCATGGGGATCCACAAAGCACAGTGGTAGTATACTTTCTAGTGGTTTCCTCTACCTAGAAATTTCCAGAAGGGACCCAAGAGATTGGTTGTATTCCTTCATTATCTACGGGTGGAGCTGAGGGAAGTTTGAGGAAACACAAAGAAGTTGATGAGATTACTCAAAATATTGCAATAGTCATTGAAATATGGGCTTGGAGAGATAATCTAACATTTATTTGTAACTTAATTTTAAAGAAACAGGTTCTATAACTTGAGATAAAGTAACAAACAAAATTATTTAAATTATACCAAATGGGTGAACACACATTACTTGCAAATATTTTCTTAGTATTCTGACTTCACTTGTCCCCACATCTGGGACCACTTTGGGTTCCTGTTTAAAGCAAATGAGTGAATGGAGGAAGGTTTAACAAAAGCCAGACTTAATGAGGAGAATTCACCAGTGTTTTCCCAACAAGGTCCTTGCAGCTCTCTGAAAAATGAAGTGTCACTTGTGGATCTTGTGTGTGAACTCAATACTTCTGCCTTTATGAATAAAGATTGATCTTAAAAGCATATCATTTAGATTAGCTCTGAATGTGGTTGTAAGTTTTGATTCATTTATAGAAGAAATAACTATGGAAAAATTTTAAATTGCCATTAAATGAAAAGCCCCAAATCACTCAGGCATAACCACTCTTCATAATTTGCTCTGCTATGCACATATAATTGTATATTAAAGCATGAATGCACTTGTGTTTGAGTTCTAACTCTATAAAACATTTTGGTAGCTATATGCCTAACATAAAATATGTCGTATTGAACCTTTCTGAAATAAAAACAATTGCAATTCACTATACAATTCTGGCTATTTTCTCATGGTGCCTGCTTATCTGTATTCATATTTTTGTTGAATTGTAAACACAAAATGGATATTTCAAGAAAAACTTTTATTACAAATGATAATTGCATTCCTATTGCTTTAGAGTGATTTTCAAAATATATAATTCATCCCAAACTTGATTAAGGTGAGAAAAGTCTGGATTTCCACATCAGAGGTGTGACAACCTTTTACAGTGACATCTCAGTAGACTTCACAGAGGAAAACCCATGAGAAATTGCAAACATCTGACTTCCATCTGGAGAACAGCTGCTCTCTCTCATATTGGCAAAGGAGATCTGTGGGTGCTCTGCTCTCTGCTGCCTCCTGGGACCCTGACCACCAAGTGTCACTCTGATCCAATGTGTCTTTGAGTTGGTGGTAATACAGACCACACTTACTGATATTGATTCCCTGCAAGCACTCTGCTGTGCACATTGCAGTCCTTACCTCATCAAATTCTCAGACCACTCTTTTGAAGATGAAAGAGCCAAGGCTTAGAGAGGTTGCCTATCTTGCTCAGGGTCATACAGATAATGAAAGGCAGAGTCCAGCTTTTTATCTACATGACATGAGATCCTGGCTTGCCAGCACTGTGTTATCCTGCACACCTCCGAATAGCTGCATTGCACTATGATGGCAGATTAGTGGCTTCATGAGTCCTCTTGGAACCATCCATTAACCTAGCTGCTGTCTTACAGCTTAGAGAAAATTCTTCTGACTTCAGCCAGCTTTGGAGAATCTATCAAGCTACTCTTGGGAATTTGCCTGACAATACTTCTCCTTTTTTGTGCAAGTACTTCTTGTTTCTTGACTCAGTACCTTAAGTTACATCCACATGTAGCATTAATCATGACCTCTATCTATTATATGCTTTCCTCCCATACCTATAAGCCTTAACTCCTCACAATCAATCTATATAGATTTCTCTATAATTTCTTGGGCCTTATAGGCATGTGAAGTATCTTCAGAAAATTTCCAAAGAAACACAATTTCTGTGAAGCTTTCTATGTAGTTTTATAGTTGCTGAGACTAAAATGTTTGGAATAAACTCCGAATCATCATTTTATCTTTTGCTCCACGCCCAAACCATTAGAAAACCAGTGAGCTCATTTCAAAATATTTTCAGGATACGGTAGTTCAGAATACGACCTTTCCTTAGTTTTATTTATTTATTTATTTTTCTCATTGCTGTGACCTGGATCCAAGCCACTATCACCATGCCTCCCAGTTGGATCATCCACAACAAGTCCAGAGGGACCCTTTCAAACATCTGTCAGACTGATTCATGCTTCTGCTCAAAGCTTTCCCATGGCTTCACACACCAGATCGAGGGCTGGAAACCCACATCTATCTACAGGTCTGGTTCCTGTTGCCTGTAGTCACACTACTGTGACCACACTCTATGTGTTTAGCCACACCAACTAACTACTTTCAGACTCTCCTGAATGGGCCAAGCAGGTTTTTCTCTGGGGAAATTTCCCCCTCCCTGGGAAATTTTTCTGAACACTAGACACATGGGTTGGTTTCTCACAGCACGACACATTTGCATGGACAAATCACTACCCTAAGGAGATTTCTCCTGATCACCTCAAAGGAAGAAGCAGCGCACAAACTCTGTGCTTGTTTTATGTCTCAACAAAGGCATCACCCAAACCTGACATACACATATTTATTTCTTTACCTGAGTGTTGCACTTGTAATGGAACATAACAATCTCCTTGAAAGAATGGGATTCACTAAGTTTACTGCCATATTAGGAATATGAAATATTTCTAGTACTTTGGAAACACTTAGTGAATAAATGAATGAAATATTCCCCATTCTTTGGGGAGGATAATTGTTAGGGTGTTATTTAGTACTTTGAAAGTAGAGTGCTCAATCATGCAAGTCACCTCTGAGATAATACCTCAAATTTAGATGACATACATTATGCATAGAATTGAGACTTATTTCCAAAACTGAATTTACCACAAAATTATAAAACAGTAATAATTCAATAGCTATCTAATCAACAGTAGGCATAAAACACACCTTTTAAAAAGAAGTATAAGCTGAGTGTGGTGATGCACACCTCTACCCCAGCACTGTGGAGGTGGAGGTAGGTAGATCTTTATATGTTTGAGGCTAGCCTGGTCTATAGAGCGAGTTGCAGGTGAGCCAAGGCTATATAACAAGACTTATTTCAAGCAAGTAAGTAAAAATAAATAAAAAATTATATGTGAGACTTGTCTCAATGATCAAAACTAAACAGCGCTCCGTGGTAGAGTGCCTGTCTGTCGCTCATTTGACCCTTGGTTTGGTACTTGCTATAAAAGTAATTAGACACATATGTGTGTCACTTGTGTTTGTTCAGTATAAAACCACACTATGGACTTTTCAGATACTGAATGTGCAGAAGTGAAACAGTGTTACTTTGGCTTTTTTTTCTCTTCTTAGTTTTCCCATGTTTCATTCTTTGTTCTACCTATAGCTATAGTTATGAGACTAATGATAATTTTCAAAGCTTTGATGACAAGATCAAAATTCACTTTCTATAAGCAGAGTGAAAAAAATTTTTCCCAAATGCATTGTCAATGTGTGATATTATATAGCTCTTCAAATGCCAAACTTTGTAGTACAGTGCTTTAAGGGACACACTAGGAAATGTTGGTCAAGTGGCAAAAGGTTCCAATTATATAATTTTATAACCCAAGTACTGGTAATATAGTATGTGATGGTTATGACAGTGCAGCTTGGATTACCAGTGTCATAGGACCCTGTGTAGGAGGTTGACTAAGAATGCTGTTGTGGAATATTAGTTAAAGATGTGTTACATTCTTTTATGCCGTGGAATATTTGCTTAATGATGTAAAGATGTGTTGCATTCTTTTATGTTGCTTTTGTTTAACACTGTAAAGCTGTGTTACTTTGCCTGTCTAAAAAAACCTGATTGGTCTAATAAAGAGCTGAGTGGCCCATAGCTAAGCTGGAGAGAGAAATAGGCGGGGCTGCTAGGCAGAGAGATTAAACAGAAGAAGAGCAAAGAAGGAGGAGTGAGGAAAGGAGGAGAGAGAATGCCAGGGACCAGCCACGCAGACACTCAACCAGTCATGGAGTAAGAAGGAAAGAAACTAATATAGCATAGAGACAGGTAAAAGCCCAGAGACAAAAGATCATGGGATAATTTAAGAAAAGCTGGTTAGAAACAAGTCAAGCTAAGGCTAGGCATTCGTAAGTAAGAATAAGTCTCCATGTACTTATTTGGAAGCTGGGTGGCAGGCCCCCAAAGGGTAAAAAACCAACTACAGAATGTAGATCTCAGGTCTGCTCCTCACACCAGAAAGAGGAACTGTGAGATGATGTGTGTACTGTTCAAGTATGTGGATATCTCACAACGTATGGCTATGTCAAACCTTCTTGTAGAACTTACCAACACATAATTTTCAACTGGTCACTCTACATCAGCAAAGCTAGAAAAACCCATTTGCCAGGTTGTGTGGCATTTAAATTTTTCTTCTTAAGAATCATGTTGCCGAAGTTGCTATCTAGAACAATGAAGGAAAATATTATGGCAAATAATTAATGACTGCAGTTTTACTAACTAAAAACTTTGTCAGAATGAAACATTCATTGGACAGGCTGGCCCCTAATAGTAGTCTGGATGCTATCCAATTTCATTTAGAAAAAGAGGCATAAGGGTAGTGGATCTTAAAAAAAAAAAAAAAAAACATGAAAGCAAATGCTGATTAATATACCGAAAAGGACCCAACATGGGCTAATTTAAGGAAAAGGAAAGACATTTTGGTTGGATGTTTATTATGACCAAGGCTGAACACACATATTTACAGTTTTCAGGGAAAGAAAATATTTTTTTATGACCACAGCTGAAGAGCGATCCTGACAGCCGCCCTCCCCCCCACCCCCCACATCTCCCATGCCATCAGTGTTTTTGGGAGAGGAATTTGAGGTGGTTTTCCTGCTAAATGCTTCCAGCTGTTTCCACAGTCCCATCAGATGGAGTTTCTGCTCATGTTGACTTTGGCTGAAGTCTTCCCCTGGAGCCCAGCACTGTAAGAGCCTTTGCTCTGGGCCGGGGGACTCTGGACAAACATTCCAGAGTTTCTCAGTTCTTAACATTAACATTTGATGGATTCTTCTCTTAATTTCTTCTGGAGAAAAGTCACAGACAGTGGATGGTCCCCTTTGCCCTGTGACAAGCCTGGTATTTCCCACACACAGACTTCTTTTCCATTATATAGGTCTACAGCTGGAAACCTGAGAAAAATAATAATGTGCACAAACTACAGCGAGCTATAAAAATATGTGCTCTTTCAAATATGCATCAGCACATTTTGACAGTCTCCTGAAATACCAGACTCCTTTGAAGTCTTTAGAAATGAAGAGGAAAAAAAAAAGCCAGGCTTTCCAGCAAGCCCTTAAAGAGCTGTGTCAGAAAGTGCTCAAAAATGTCGAGACACAGTTACAGTTAATTAAGGCAGTCACCTGTCATAATCATACTGAGAGAAAATAGCACTTTTTGATGTTATTTTGATAACCTTTCAAAAACAGTAAATCTAATGCTTGATTTATGCTAAAATGATTTTATTGTGGTTTCCAGATTAATCATAAGATGTAAAATTAATTATTGATTTTTCAACACCTGCAGAGTTGAACTTAAATTTCTTTTTCTATTATGACGAAGACATAGAAAATGGCCTGGTTTTGCCAACCATATGACATGAAATGGCCATAAGCGCATAATGTCTGTAATCTAGCTTATTTGTTTTGTTTTCATTTTTGTTTTTGTTTTGTTTTGTTTGATGCACCGTCTTACTATGTAGTCTTGGCTAATCTGGAGCTCACTATATAGACCAGGCTGGTCCCAAAGTGACAGAGATCTTCCCTGCTTCTACATCTCCAGTGCCAGGACTAAAGGTGTGCCCCATCACACCTGGCATAAAAGTATCTTACTAATTGACTTATTTGTCTGTGTGATGCATGTGTATATGGGTGCAGAAGCCAGCAGAGGGTGTTGGATCTCTTGGGGCTGGAGTCACAGCTGTTTTTAGGACAACAGGCTTGTTATCCCAGCAATCACACTTAACCCCTGAACCATCTCTGTGGTCCTCTAGCTTTATCTGACCTAGAAGTAAAGCATATAGCACTGGTTTTCACTGATGAATTATAAATAAGAGAAACGATAGCAAGGATTATGACATATAACTTATATAACAAAAGAGGCTTTAGATTCTTTTGTTTTGAATACTCCAAAAGTATACTTTAAAAACGTACTGAAATACAATACCAGTATATTCAGAGTCAGCATTAAAATGATATTAAATGACATTTTGAAATTCTATCAAGTCCACACCTGTAATATTTATATAAGAATTGACTGAGGTATAAAATGGCTATTGCATGGTAACCTTATTTGTATACACATGCATAAAGACTACATATTTACATCTCACTATAGTATTAATTTGTTCTGTTTTGTATGCATTATTTAAAAATTAAAATCTATCAGAGAATATCCCTGGTTTCTTATCCTGATTTATTAAGCAATGCTCATAGCAAATAAGTTGAAATCCATTAATACACCATTTGTAATGCGCCACCCCCCACAAGGATAAACAAATTATACATTATTATTGTGATTTTTGGTTATTTCTACTACTCAAGTTTAGAAAAGGTAAAAACCTGTAAAATCAAGAATTTCAGCTTAGATAGTATACTGTGGCACATGAGAGTGTAATATCTGGAACCAGATGCCTGAGTTTTGGTTCCATCTCATGCTTTTCCAGTTGACTCCTAAACAAACTATATGTCCTCTATACTTCCAGTTCCTCACCTGCAAAGTGAGACTGACATTTAATTCATAAACTTGTGGGGGTTAAACCAGTACTTAATTTAAGGCACTTATATCTCATTACTCATGTAACTCAGTCAGTGAGAACATAATTGTTACCATTGTTTTGTTTTGTAAAGTTCAACTCACCTCCTAGTGAAGAAAGGCCCTTTGTATCTCCCGTGCCTGAATCATGTGATATAGCTTCATATTGTCATCTGATGCTATCCGGAAGAATATTGGGCTTTGGTGGCTAGCCCTAAGGGCTTGAAGTTTCATTTTTCAATTTAGATAAAGTTTACTTCCTGGAAATATTTGATGTTCAAATCAATTCAGATCATTTCTGTTCCTTCTCCAAGTCCTTAAGTACTTTCAGTCTTATTTAATCCCATCACTAACTCTCCCCATAACTGCGCTTATCTAGACCAAGCATACTTATATGTACTTAGATATTTCTCCTATTATATAATTGTATTAGGTTCTTATCTTAGAGATCCAGTGATAACCTTAAAAATTATTTTTCAGTCAATTAGACTTTTTGAAATACCCAAACCTTGAGGTATAATGTTTCCTGGCTTGTGCCCTTATTCATGCTAGCACTGTGTTAAAATTTTGACTATACTGTTTGTGGCCATAGGGAACTTATTTCAGGCAAATTTTTCTAATTCAGACTTCCACAATTCTTTTGCCATAATAATTAGTTTTTCAGTACAAATGTAGGCTCCAGGACTTCTGCTTTTCAGAATAGCTTGTAACAAACTAGCCTACCGGCCAAGAAGAACAACAAAACAAGAATGCGTTGCTCACGGTTACAGGCGATAGCGATTCAGCAAGACATTCATAACCAGGAGGGTCGACACTACTGAGAATGTGTATTGAAGTGGACTTGCGAATACTTCACAAGACCTTTCTCTTCAGGAGAGCAGCAGCCTAAAGCGTACAGCAGCTCCACAGGGTTGCAGACTGAACATCAATAGCTTAGAGCTACCAAATCAGGCAGAGCCCAAAGACAAAGGCCCACAGAGAAGTGGACATCACTCAGGACCCTCCCATATACCACTCGCTGCCCGCCTTTAAATTCGCAGCCTCCTTTTCATTAATTGTTGCTGCATGCACCAAATAGTGTGGCACAATAACCCCATGGATGCAGAAGTGGCACACGTACCTCAGTGGTAACTAATAGCTCCCTGATTGTACTTGACCCTCTCAACAAGAGGGTTACCGTGCCTGTACTGGAAACCTAGCTAGCTACCCCATGCCAATGAAATCGTGATTACTGGAGAAGAATCTATTGTAGACAAAATTCTAAACCATCTTAGTAAATAAGAAACACAGAGCCAAATACAGAGGTAAATAGCCAAAGAGATCAGAGAGTCACGACTACCTAATCTTACCACCTTCCTGCTGTCGCTTCCCCATAGAGAGAGACCTTCTTCCTGTGTGACTTGTGTTTTATTGTTTTCCTGTTCTGCCTTCTCATTGGCTCTAAGCCCAGCCACATGACTTCCTCGTCACTGCCTGCCTATACAGACCTCCTGGTCTCTATGGTTGGTACTGGGATTAAAGGCTCAGGTCACTATGCTTGGCTGTGTCCTAGACCACACAGAGACTCTGACTGCCATGTGATCGGATTAAGGGCGTGTGCTACCACCACCGTACTTCTGCTTAATGGCTGGCTTTTACCTCTGATCTCCAGGCAACTTTATTTATTAACATACAAATAAAATCACATTTCAGCACAATTAAAATATCACCACAATCTATAACCACTAATTTTATGAAACCAGCATAATCCCTGACAACAATCTGTAAACATTTCTCCTCATACCCATAGATAAGAGTATCACTTTTGTAAAAGATTTATTTAATGTGTGTGTGCACAAGGGTGTGCATGTGTGCATGTATGTGTGTGCATGGGTGGGTGTGGGTGTGTACCTGAATATGTGTATGTGCACTACATATATGTAAGTACCCACAGAAGCCAGAAGAGGGTGTCAGATGTCTTGGAGCTGGAGTGACAGGCAACTGTGAGCCCCTAGTGTAGATGCTGGGAACTGAACCCAGGCCCTCTGTGAGAGCAGCAAGTTCTCTTAGAGGCTAAGGCATCTTTCCAGCCCTGTGTGCATCAGGTTTGTTATAACTTTTCCCCATATAAGCATATGCCTACCTCAAAGCTTCAGATGGTTGTAAAGAGAAGAAACCAATGGAAAAATGATACCAAAGGCCAAGCAG
This sequence comes from Peromyscus attwateri, assembly GCA_902168425.1. Lineage (NCBI taxonomy): Eukaryota > Metazoa > Chordata > Mammalia > Rodentia > Cricetidae > Peromyscus > Peromyscus attwateri. Next base: position 64,935 of record CABHPP010147582.1, on the reverse strand, counting down.
ACTTTGGGGCTTTTTTTTTTTTTTTTTTTTTTTTTTTCACAAATGAGCCAAATGGACCTTTGCTCAATTTGGCCACAGAGAGCTTTTGTAAATAGCCAAGAATTTCAGTTAAGGACGCTGTAATGCAACCATATAGGTAAATAAGGAGGCAAAATGTGAATAGATCAATCTTCTCAGAGGTTAAAATCCAGCAAACAGTTTTCTTACTGATTTACTGATTCTGGGTATGTGATTAAGCCCTAACTTCAGAGCCTGTATGATATATTTTAATTGAAAATCTGTATAACCTCCTCAAATTAGTGTATAGGATAAATTAGACAAATGTGTGCTTTTGTGCATGTGTGTGCCTCTGTGTATAAAATAGAATATAGGCAATAAACACAGATTATAAGTGTTACCAACATCAGCATCTTATGCACGGATTTTAAAAATACAATGTATTAAGGGGCTGGAGAGACAGCTCAGTGATTAAGAGCATTTCTGCTCTCCTAGTAGACCCAGGTTCAATTCTCATCACCCACATGGTGGATCACAATCATCTGTAACTCTAGATCTGGGGGACATAATGTCCTCTTATGGCCTCCAAGATCACTGGACACATACATGACACAAAACACCCACACACACAAAAATAATTAATTTTTTTAAAAAAAATGTATTAATAACAAAGAAAAATTTTATATGGAAGAAATATAATATTGAAAATACAAGATCAACAGATAAGCTTAACAGTGTGTCTTAGAGAGAAGGAAAAATAATTCAGAAAGTAGAACATAGGTCACCACAAATTATTAAGATAGAGGTATGTGGACACTAAAGGTTAAAATAGAGAAAAGAGCAGGGTAAACAGGGAACACAGCAAAACTAGAAAGGCATACTGTGTATGTTATGGATTGTGAAAGAGAAGAATATCGCGAACTCACAGAGACTGAGGCAGCATGCACAGGGCCTGCACGGATCTGTACCAGGTCCTCTGTGTATATATTATGACTTCTAGTTTAGTGTTTTTATGTGATTCCTGAGTGTGAATGAGTGAGTCTCTGATTCCTGTATCTTCTCTTGGACTCTTCTGTTGATTTGTCTTGTCCAACTCAAATGTGATAGTTTTTACTTTATCTTATTATATTTTATTGTTATCTCTTAGAAGCCTGTTTTTTGTTGTTGTTTTATTTTGTTTTTAGTGAGAGACAGTAAGGGAGTGGATCCAGATGGGAGGGCATGAGGGGGGAAATTGAGATGAGTAGAGGGAGGGGAAACCATAATCAGGATATATTATGTGAGAAAAGAATCTGTTTTTAATAAAAGAGAAAAAGAAAAGCATGCAGGAGCTTGGGAAGTAATTTGTGAAGACCATCCAAGCTGGATGCCCAAGAAGCTCTGAGAGCCTCAAGCATTAGACATCACAGAAAAGGCCAGGCAGTTGTAGCACATGCCTTTAATCCCAGCACTCGGGAGGCAGAGGCAGGCGGATCTTTGTGAGTTCGAGGCCAGCCTGGTCTACAGAGGGAGATCCAGGAAAGGCGCAAAGCTATGCTGAGAAACCCTGTCTCGAAAAACCAAAAAAAAAAAGAAAAAACATCACAGAAAGACATCATGATCACCCTGGCAAAACCCAAGGGAAACAACAGCTTTTTACAGATAGCTCACCTCCCCAGTTGTGGTGGTTTAAATGAAAATGGCCCTTAGACTCATAGGGAGTAGCATTATTGGAGGTGTGGCCTTGTTGGAGGAAGTGTGTCACAAATGGTGAGCTTTGAGGTTTCAGAAGCTCAAGCCAGGCCCAGTGTCACTCTCTCTCTTTTCCTGTTGCCTGCTGATCCAGAGGTAGAACTCTCAGCTCCTTTTCCAGCATCATGTCTGCTTGCATGCTACTATACTTCTTGCTATGACAATAATGGACTAAACCTCTGAACTGTAAGCTAGCTCCAGTTAAATGTTTTCTTTCTTAGAGTTGCCCTGGCCATGGTGTCTCTTCACAGCAACAGAACACTAATGAAGACAGGAGTCTATCCCACATTACCATCAATAAAAACAGTTATGCTACCGAAACACCAGTACAGTCACATAATACCAAGATAGAATTTAAAGTACTAAAAAATAAAATAAAATAAACATAGCCAACCAAGAATATCATGCCCAGAGAAAATCAACTGTCTTTATTAAGACATAGACAGAATCTATCACCAGAGAGGATCTAGATGAAATAGTTGTAGCATGAATCCTAATTGATCTTATTAATAAAAACTTATAGTCAGATATCACGGTGAAAGCTGAAAGATCAGAAAAGCAGAGCAGCCAGCCACTAGTTTTTACCACTACAAAATCCTCAGCTGAAAGGAGACCTGAGTTCCTGTCTCCTCCTGCTTTATATTCCTCTCTCAGCCCAGCCATATCACTTCCTGTTTCCACCTCCCTAGTGCTGGGATCGATGGTGTGTGCCACCATTGCCTGACTCTGTTTCTCTTTTAGACTGAATCAATCTTGTATAGTCCAGGGTGGCCTTGAACTCACAGAGATCTGTCTGCCTCTGCCTCCTCAGTGCTGGAATTAAAGGTGTGTGCCATCACTGCCTGGCCTCTATGGCTAACTAGTGGGTTAGTTTCAAACTCTGATCCTCAGGCAAGCTTTTATTTGTTAGATCACAAACAAAGTATCACCACAAATAATTATCACAGAAACTCAGATAACTCAGGTTCAGCCATCTTTACATTAAAGATGTTCCTCAAAGACACAATAGGGTAAGGATAACCTCTTGAATAAGTGATGTTCGATAGCCACAAGCAAAGCAGTGATTTTTTTTTAACTTTTATTGATTCTTTGTGGATTTCACATTATGCATTCAGATCCTACTTATCTCCCCATCCCTTCACATCTGCCCTTTGCCCTTGCAACCTCCTCCAAAATCAAAACCAAATTTAAAAGAAAAAAAAACCCAAACAAAACAAAGAAACAAAACAAAAACATGTATGTGGTCTTTGGTGGCAACATGGGCCACCAACATCAATAAAGAACCTGGCTGTGGTAGGACTCAGAAATGGTCCTAGGTAGCAGCCCAGACCCAGATGTCACCATGGTCCCAGGCAGCTGAGCAGGCCACTTGGACTAGCATGGCACCTGTGGCTGCGTGGCCCCCTGCCATCAACATGGCCCCAAGTGCCCAGACCCCAGCTTTGACTGGGTCTTCAGTGGTCTCAGGAACTACAGATATCAGCTCAGAACCCGGCTGTAGCAGGGCCACAAACCCAGATGTGGCTCTCAGCCACTGCCCTGGTCCAGAAGATACCATGGTCACAGTTGACAGCACTGGTCACCCAAACTGGCCAGACACCAACTACAACAGAGCCCTTGGACACCAACATAGTTAAAGGCCTCAGCCCAGACCCCAGGCATCCACATGGCCCCTGGATTCAACATGGGCCAGGGGCATCAACACAGAACCTGGCTGCGGCTGGACCACAGACCCAGATATGGTCTTCGGTAGCAGCCAGGGCCAGGATGACACCATGGTCCCAGGTGGCTTTGCTGGTTACCTAGATTGGCATGGCCCCATGGCAGCGTGGCCCTCAGATACAAACAGGGCCCCAGGTGGTGGCCCATACCACAGTCCCCTGCAAGGCCCCTAGGGGTGATAGGAGCCACAGACATCAGCACATGCCCCCTCGGCTGCTCCAGGGCCCTGAACCTTGATCATAGCCCAGGCCCAGACATTTCTCTCTGGACTCAAAAGGGTGGCCAGCAGGTCATTCATGACAGCCTGCTCCTTAACACTCTCACCTCTTCAGATCTGCCTCTCTCCCCCGCCCACAAACTGTTCTGCCTCCCCCTCTCCTCCAGCTCCCCACCCTGTGCTCTCTCACCACGATGGTGCCTGACTGTCAGGGGCCGGGACTGTGGTAGGGTCACGGGCGGCACTTGATAGCGTCCTGCCCACCCCAGCCATAAGGGATGACATGGAGCTGTAGCCTTTCCAACCTCGTGTGCCTGTGCCTGGAGACCTCGGGTGGCTGCTGGTTGTGCCCGCCCCGGACCAAGGAGTCTGAGGGAGCCATGGCTGTCCTCTGCTGATTCAGGCCCACATCAAAACAATGGAATTTAGCAATTGTATTCAATTTCATTTCCATGATGGCAAAATTCGATATGAATGAAAAGGTCAAATAATTGGTCTTAAATTTAAACTACAGGAAGTTTATACAAAAATACTCCTTAAATCTTCAGTTTTTGAACAATTTTCTTTCTCTGAGTGTGATTGTCTTGAATTACCTCCCTTGCCTCTTAAGTAATCTCTACATTAATGACTTTAAAAATGTACTGTTCAAAGGTTCAACCTAACTCATCACTAATACGCTTGTTGTACTCCTGGTAGCCTACTACCTAGCTTAGGAGGAATTTAAGGAGTGGCAATGAAGAGGAGAAACTGAGTCACATATTAGACATAATATGATATCATTTAGGTCAATAGTTATATATTAGCTTGATAAACTGGCTGTCAGAGGAAGAAATAGATTATATTACAAAGAAAAACAGAAATGTCTCCTAGACTTTCTCAGCATCAGAGGTCTATTTTAAATAGCATTTCCTGCTGGGGTCAGACTAAATCATCTAACATGAAAAGACTCAGAGGGCAATTGTTACCCTGCACCTTTAGAAGCAGGAGAGGGTGTAGATGTAACCTACCGCCTTATTAAATAAGAAACACAGAGCCAATGTAAAGGTGAAAGCCCAAGAGGTCAGAGCCAGAAGCTTACCCGCTTTCCGCTAGCTAGCTTCTTCCGCCAAGAGAGCTCTCCGAAAAAAGGAGTTACTTCCTGTGCGTCTGATTTATAAAGAGTTCTGGTTCTTCCTACTCATTGGTTATAAACTAACTACGTGGCTGTCTCGTCACAGTCTCTCTGTCCAGACCTCCCGAGTCTTCTATGGTTGGTATTGAGATCAAGGGCGTGTGCCTCCAATGCTGGCTGTATCCTTGAACACACAGAGATCTACCTAGCTCTGCTTACCAAGTGCTGGGATTAAAGGCGTGCACCACCACCGCCCTGGCTTTCGCTATGGCTTGCTAATAGCTCTGACCCCTAAGCAACTTTATTTATTAACATACAAATAAAATCACAATTCAGTACAAATAGAATACCACTATAAGAGGGTATTTACATTTCCTGGGCAATTGATTAGGAAGAGTCACATATTGGAAAGGAGAGGAACCCTTAAATATAATTCAGTGTAACCACCATACCGTAGCTATGAAGAGAAAGGGACTTCCTAGCATCAAGGGTATTGATTAAGGAGCAGTGGGAAAAGTCAGGAGTGAAAGTCACTGTAACAATGGCTGTCTACAAAAGGAAGGCTGGAGAATACAGCAGTCATTCACTTCACGAGGCAGGGATGTCTTGGCTAGTCTTCAGTGTATGCTGGAATCCTGAAGAAGTAGGCTCTCACGCCAGTGAAAGAATAGACTTACTAGAGAGAGTCAGAGCAAGCAGGCAGAGACAGCAAACTTCCTTTGCCATGGCCTTTTTGTGGGTTATCAGCAGAAGGTGTGGCCCAGATAAAAGATGGACATTCCAGCCTCAAAGAAGGGGATTAGAAGTGGATCTTCCCATTTCAAATGATTTAATTAAGAAAAAATATCCCCCACCGGTGTGTGTGGCAATGCATTTGGGTTTTAGCTAATTCCAGGTGTAGTCAAGTTGACAAACAAGAAAAGCCATCATAAGCCTATTCAGTTTAGTAACTGTTCCCATTAAGTACTTAGTTGTTTTTACATTTAAAATGACCTCAGAGGGGCTGGAGAGATGGCTATGTTGTTTAGAGCATTTTCTACTCTTGCAGAGGACCTGGGTTCAGTTCCCAGCAACCCACATGGGAGCTCATAACCATCTGTAACTTAAATACCAGTAGATAGAATATTCTCTTCTGGAACTTACATGGTATACATACAAACTTGGAGACAAGCACTCACATACGTAAGACAAAAATCAACAAATCTCTTTTTAAAATGCTCTGAGATTCTCCTTGTGGATTTCTATGGAATTTGCCTCTGGCTTCTAAATGTCAAAGAACTCTAATGTTAACCATGTTATCATTCATATGAGGTCACCAGGACTTTGCATAAAAGTCCTGGGGTGGAGGACTGTGAAATTGTCTGGGATTGTTTCAGCATCAATAGAGGAAGAAAAACGCCTGGTGACTTTGTATATGTGTCCAGTCTGTGTCCTTTTAAGAGTCATTTTAATGTTTACTGTCTAAAGATTTTAGGCAAACACGGTAAAGAGCTGGGCTCTCCTGTGCTTATCACCATTCCCATCTCCTTATTTCTTTCTCTCTCCAGCAATGATGAGCACTGACACTTCACTGCTTTCATAGTTAAAAGAGTCACACAATATGTTTCTAAATCAATCTAAAAACATTTTCTGGTTGTTCACCATAAGCAGTGTGCTCAATACATCTGAAAGAATCATGACTGCAGGAGAAGCTGTATTTCCCCTTTGTTGCCACCAACAGTTGAGTTACTGTTAAAAATGTGTCCTGTCTGTGCTTAGCTCTACAAGAGGAGCTTGATTAATTATGCCTAGTATATATCCATTCTAAATAAAATGCTATGTAAGTAGAAGATACCTATAATGAAGATATCATGAAAACCAAGAGCTTAGAGCCAACTATTACCCTTATATATTAATTCAGCAAAATTGAAAACCTATCAGCAAAGCTTTTTATTATTGTTTGTTCATTGGTTTTAGGAGACAGGGTTTCTCTGTGTAGCCCCAGCTGTCCTGGAACTCACTCTGTAGACCAGGGTGGTCTTGAACTCAGAGATTTGCTTGCCATAGCCTCCCAAGTGCTGGGATTAAAGGTGTGCATCACCACACTTGGTTTGGTAAAATTAAAAAAAAAAAAAAAAAAAGAATCCTGGTGAATGCTTATTAGTATAGCACTCAGGAGACTAAGGCAAAAAAAATTCTGTTGCAAAAAAAGGACATTTAAAAAACTTTTATTTATATCTATCTTTAAAATTTCCACTTAATTTATGGTAACTATAAATAATTAAACTGCTTAGTACATATCTATTGACAGGTGAGTTATAAATAGAAAGAATGCATGGTTTAGAATATGATTTTATTTCTAAGTAGACCTCAGACTTAATTAATTGAACATCAAAATAGTACTGTGGAACACTCTATGAGATGTTCTGCTCTCAGGTGAATACAATAATTACCTTTAAAATATTAAATACAGTAAGAGAATAAATTGGATTCACAAGAAAGGTAAGAATATTCCATAATGACTATGAGTTTAAAATTCAATTCAATAATGATATCTCAAAAATCAATAGAAGACAGTACAGTGGCTCTTCCATCTAAAACTGAGCAGTATTTGTTATTCTTAAAAAGTCCTTTACAGTTTGTTTTTCCTCTAAAATACATCTTGCTTTATACTGAATTCGTTAACACAGTTCAGCTGCAATAGCTCAGACATTATGTGTGGGGCTCCAAGATTCAGAACAGAGTGAGTGAAGGCTATTGTTTTGTTAAAGGGAACCACACTTAAAATTAGCCTGCTCCTCTGAAGGGCTAATCTGGGCATTCACCTATGACAAAGATTGCTCTTTATCAGATAACAAGACATCTTCCTTCCAGAAAAGTCAAAAGCTTACGGTAAAGAATCAGACTGAGGAGCAGACAGGGTAGGCAGTAAGAATGATGCTCTCAGTGTGTCTACAACTAGCTTTATGACCTTAGTAAAATTCCAGGCTGACATTAGCCTCAGTCTCCCACATGATAACATGGGATTGTATAAGATGATATGATAATTTCAATGCTTTAAATTTTAGAGTAGTGGTGAAAAAAATCAAAGATAATCAAAAATCAAATAAATGCTTTGCGCAGTGCTTAAACACCTCATCAGCATAGGTAATTATGTTTTAGGAACTCTGTTCACAGAATCACTGCATTGGAGAAAATAAGAGAAATTCAGCTTTCATTCCTAGATAAGAAGGATCAGGGATAGCTCAAAAACAAAGTAAAGATAGTAATAGATGGAGAGGAAGAGGCAGTGTGGGTAGAGGGGTGAGGAAAGATGAAGGGAGAGGAATGAACCTTATTGTGGCTATCACGGAAGGTTACACACTACCCTAACGACAACGTGAAGAAGATAATTTAAAGTTATGCAGAAATAATGTTTCTAGGAAAGGAGAGAAGAGATGAATGAATAAGATAAGCATAGCATGTGAAAACAAAAAAAGGAATCTTAATCTAGGGAGTCAGAGAATGGAGAGTCCAAATAGATGAGGCATGAGATCACAAATCACATCACAAATGGTAATTAATGTCTAATGAGACCACACTAAGATTTGTGATTTTACTTTCTAGGACTAAGGAAAGTATTGGACTTTTGTGAAATTTTATGCAATCTACATTTTAAAGGAGAAGGGAAAATGAGATGGAGACTTTAACTGGGGTAGCACTGGGAGAGGGAATACAGAGGGGAAGAGAGAAAGAGATAAATAGCACTAAGGATATTTGAAAACGCTATAGGGAAATGCATTATTTTAAAGCTTACTTTAAATGCAGAGAGAGAGAGAGAGAGAGAGAGAGAGAGAGAGAGAGAGAGAGTGGGGGCTAATGCTCTCCTCAAGATCCATAGCCTACCTAACAAAAAATCTCCATACCAGACATGGGAAATATCCCTTGGAATTGTCAATTAAGGCAATCAATCTAAGAGACTTTAAAAACAATATAGTGTTCCTGGCTTTCAGGTTTCAGAAGCTCATGCCATTCCCAGTTGTCTCTCTTCTGCCACATGGTTGTTGTCTCAAAATGTAAGCACTTAGCTAATGCTCTAGAGCCATGCCCGCTGCCATGCTCCCCACTATGATGGTCATGGACTTATCCTCTGCATCTGTAAGTAAGCCCCCAATTAAATGCTTTCTTTTATAAGTTGCCTTGGTCATGGTGTCTCTTCACAGCAATAGCAAAGGAACTAAGACACCCCTTCTCAAAAGAACTTTGTGTATGTGTGACAGAGACTATTACAGAAAGTGCAGAGAATAAGTGGCCACTGGTTATCCAGCCCCAATTGATACATCTACAATGAAACCTCCCCAATGATGACTCAGAAAAGAAAATCAGAGAAGAGAGTCAGAAAGAGTCTAAGAACCGGCGCACCAGGATGCCTTCTGTGAGGTAGTGTCTTCTAGACATGACAGGGAAGCTGCACCCATAAAATCTCAACATTAGAGTTTCCCAAACATAATGACAGCTTAAGTTGACATGTCAACATGAATGAGGGAAATTTCAGAAGGCTCCACCCCCGATGAAGCTGTACAAGTAATGAATGAGTTCTGAGAGAAGGTGTATCAGTTTTCTCCAGGGACGAACTCACTGATAGGTTGTCTACTCCTGTACTGGCTGGTTTTGTGTCAACTTGACACAAGCTAGAGTCATCAGAGAGGAAGGAGCCCCAGTTGTGGAAATGCCTCCATGAGATTTAGCTGTAAGGCGTTTTCTCAATGAGTGATCAATAGTGAAAGGCCCAACCCATTGTAGGTGGTACCATCCCTGGGCTGTTGGTTCTGGGTTCTATAAGAAAGCAGTCTGAGCAGGTCTTGTGAAGTAAGCCTGTAAGTAACACTCCTACATGGTCTCTGCATCAGCTCCTGCCTTCAGGATCCTGCCCTGCTTGAGTTCATGCCTTGACTTCCTTTGGTGATAAACAGCAACTCAGAAGTGTAGGTGAATAAATCCTTTTCTCCCCAACTTCCATTTTGGTCATGGTGTTTTGTTGCAGCAATTGACACTCTAACTAAGTCGATGGTCAGTTCTAAACGCATATATGTCCCAGTAAGCAACACTAGGTAGACTCTAGTTTATACATATGAAAAAAAAATATCATTAAAGAAGAGGTCTTGAATTTGAATATTTTGTTACTTTTTTTTTTCAGTTAGAGAAGCTGAACATACTGGAAGGAGGAAATATAATATATGTGACCCTAAAATAAAGGGGTCTCTTGTAAAACTACATTTCAGTGTAACTGGTTTTTAATTCTATCTTTTTATTACTGTTTTACAGCTTTGTCAGCCTTTTCTTGCTCGTCTGCCTTGCTCTTCTGCCTTGCTCTTCCTATTCATTTTAATATTTCTCAAAAAAAATTCTGTGCATTGACTTGTAAACATAATCAGACTATTTTACACACATTTATAAGTATGGAGCCCACTAAAGAACATAACTGAAAGGCTTTCTCTGTGGGAGAGATGGGACAGCAAGTTTCAGGAATTGCGGATGTGTTGTATCTCAATTAGGTTCTTTCCTTAGCTGCAATTACCTTCCTTTACTACCAAGTCTTCAGTTAAAAACTAGTAACCTGTAATAGTTTAATGGTTGAAGCAGTCTACAGACGGAAGGCAGGAAGTACTGAAGTTAGTAGCAAATATTAAGGAGGAGGCTGGAGGACCCAGCACGGCCTGGGAGGGAAAACAGGACAGAACGATTCAGGCAAAGTCTTTTGGTAAGAGTTTTTATCCAAATTTTGGTAGAGGAAGGGCATCTTTGGGAAAGGGTTAGGAGATGAGAAACAATCCTGCTGTTATGGATTATGATGTTCTCGAGAGGACAGAGAGCTCATGGATAAACAGAAGAGGATATTTATTAATCTTAGTTATGCATGTACATGTATGTGTACATGAGAATATGTAACATTATGACATACTTTTCTTTAAATGTGTATGGGGACTTCTAGTTTTTAATAAATATAATTCTATATCATCAACAGCTATAATGACTATCATCTCCATGCATACATATGCCAATTGCTTTATCCTATAACTTTTTATGCATTTAAGATATTTATTTCAGTGAGTGCATCTAAACAAATGGACACATAATTATGTATTTACTGAAGAAATACATTAATGCCACAATAAAACTTCTTCAAATAATATTTTCATGTTTGTTCCATTATTTCCTCCTAACTCATTAGAAGTGGAGAACTTAAGCAGTATGCAAACTTCTTTTTTAAAGTAAACTTTGGCATCATTTCCCCCCTCCAATATGTATACTTCTTAATTGCAGCAGTTACACTGAGAACTCTTTGGCTGATTTCGGATTTCTTCTGTTTCACACACAGAAGGCAACTGAGTGAAGCAGGTGCTAATATGACACTCATAACCTGCGAGGAACGCCCACAGATAGTCATAGGAGTTTTGCACAAACATTTAATCATCCGACCATATATTTGAAGTAAAATGGCACTTACTTTTCTGGTACCCAACTGAGCTTGGAGTAGTAGTTTTTCTGTAAATTGGATATAGGCCTTTGGTGTCCTACGTCAAACAAAGTTTAAAGGCTAAATTCATCTGTGTAACAGAGTCAATAGATTTCTCAAGATTTTGGACAAGGAGTTCCAGGCCCACTGGTCAGCTGCCATTCTAAGGGTTCCTTCATGGACCTCTTCAGCTCACTGCACTTGCTCTTAGAGCCTGCATGCTGTCTGGACACATCTTTGGGAGGAGAAAATGTCATGCAAAGTCACTGCCTGTTTCCCTTTTGTTTGATTACAAATTAGCTGGGTAGTAAGTAAGGTTTCAGATTAAGATTTCTGTAGAATGTGTAGAAGTTGGTTGGGAGTTTAGGCTTCTTCCATTCAGGTGTTGCCAATCAATTCAAACTGTGATGACTGTTTTTCTTCAAAGCATCTATTTCATCACACCTCAAAACTTCAGATATCATTTCTTTCATTTTAGTGAATTTCCACGAAGATTCATTTAGCTGGTAAAATCTGTTCTTGTTCATCCTATTGATAATGTGAAGCTGATTTTATTTATTTTTTTTTGGCTTCTAATAACTATTCACTTACTCCTTTGGGATTTTGATATTTGAATTTTACTCATAATTGCTTTTGGTTGTTTCTTTTATTGAAAACAGATATTTTCTCATATAATGTATCCTGACCACCCCGATTGTGGTCCCCATCCACTACTCCTCCCAAATCCTTCCATCCAGATCCATAGCCTTTCTGTCTCTCATTAGAAAAACAACAGAATACTAAGGGATTACAAAAGATAATTAATATAATATAATATATGATATGATCTGATATGATTAAAATAACAAAAATGAAACATTGGAATAGAACAAAACAAACAGAAGGAAAAGAGCCCAAGAAAAGGCACAAGAAACAGATGTTCACATACTCATTCATTTACACACCCATCAATCCCATTAAAATATAAAATTAGAAGCCATAATTTATATTCAAAAGACCTGTAGGGTTAAAAAAATTGGATAAAAATAAATAAATAAACACATAAATAAATAAATAAATAAATAAACAAACAAACAAACAAACACATACAAAAATAAAAATAGGAAAAGATACAATTAGATGGATCCTAGAGCTGAAAGGAGCAGTGGACACATGCCCTCATCTCTAACCCAGCTATCTTCAAATGATAACCACTTCCAAAATTTGAAAATATAGTTTCTCACTGAGGAAACAAACTATTCTTAAGGGTATGCCGCATGCCTAGCAGCAGATGGCCAGCAGAAAACAAAGTCAATAGCATTTTTGGAGGTTCCTTGTCTCTTAATGTCATGTCAGGGTCTTTTTGTTTCTTCAAACATTATTGCTTTTGAATTCTGCCTCCTACCCATTGACCATTGTGTCTCCTGTAATGATCTTTGAAGTTTCTTAAGCCCCTAACAATGTTTCCCTCTTTTTAACTATTTGACCTATCTCCTCTGTTGTACTTTTTGCCCATGACTATCTTATAACAACTGTTTCAGGTTTTTTCTCACTTTTAATACTAAGTCTTCCTGGCTCTGCAGATTTTCTACAAAGTTTCTTTTCTTGATGTATGACTAAAAAATAATATCAATATTACCATAAATATTCATAAAAAAACCCTCTGAGTTAGTTCCTCAAGAGATACCCACTAAAAGCCCTGATCTTGTAAGTTAGATCTACTAGAGCAGGTCAGGGAGGGAGTGAATGGGGAGGTTTATGATCCGGAATGCAGGCTTCCCTGGTACCCACAATGGATCCCACCCAGTCTAATGAGCGGTTACTACATGGATCTGTCCAGGGTAAAACAGATGTTCAATCAGAGCTGCGACTATATTCTAGTGATCCAGATTCCAAGGCTGGTGCCCTTTCCTTCATGTGTTTGGTTGAACAGTATAATAATATACATCATAACATATATTATTATGATAATATATAATATACATAATATAATATATATTATCATAATATACAGAACCAGGGCCTTATATGAAATATATACATTTATAATATATTTATATTTAATATATTTAACATAATATATTTAATAGTATATATATATATATATATATATATTTTTTGTATAAGGCACTGGTTTGATACAAGTTACCCTATTTGTTTCACATATTAAGCCATACAGAATTATACCTTTTTTCACAGTATGGTTTATTTACATTTTATGTTTCTTCACATTCATGGCAGCTCTAATGAGTACAAATAATTTATTTCTGATATCTTACTTAAGTAATCCTTACTATAACAAAACACTGGGTTTTCCTTAAATAACCGTGCTTTTAAAGTCTGAAGAGATATTCTACATCTCCAACATCCTTGTTTGCAGAGATAATTACAGTGAGAAGCTAATGTCTGTGCTAGTTTCCCAGTTACCACAGAGAAGGGAAGTTTAGGTCCTGTCTAAAATATGAGTTATGGTTTATGGTTTATTTATAAGGTTACAAGGGCAAATCTGCATCTGCAAGGGAGAACTTAGGGCTGGTGAAACTCAGTTCTCTAACCCTTTCCAAAGTACCTTGCCAATGCGGAAGGCATGTGCCTTCTAACTTATCCATAGGTGTAGCGGGTAGCTGTTCCAGCTTTGACCTGGAAGTGCCAGCCCCATTGAGGCTTCAGTAACTGTCACGTCTACAAGGTGGAGCCGAGAGAGGACCCCTGAAGACCCGAGATCCAGATGTGCTGGCTCTCTTGGTTCCTGGACCCTGGATGCTGGAGGTAGACCAAGCAGAGTTCGCCAGAGAACACCACCAGACTGCGCTTCACCTTTCCCAGACCCTGTTACCTATCCCTTCACTTGTAAGTTACCCCTCCTCCCTTTTAACTACGTGGAATGGCCTTAATATTTAAACCAATACATAGGAGCGTCTAACTTGTATTTCAGGAAAGAGGGGAGCCAGAAAATCCATCACCAGAAAACTTTAGCAAGTTCTATATTACTAGACCCTTCCCAGAGGGTATTTTTACTTAAAATTTTACCATTATAACCTGAAATGTTTTGAGATGAAGTATAAAAACAAAATAAAGCAACTGTTGGTTTAAGCAGCACGTACACAACAACAACTATGAATTCTCTTTGCAGCGGGTCATTTGTTCAGGACAGACTATTTGCAGAGAAACTTCACCCTGCATTTCAGCCACACTACTGTTTCTCCTTGAGAATGTCTGAGTTTCCTTGAAGAATAATCCAATGTCTGCTTCCTTGGAGGCAGAAGTTCTATAACACCACATGGAAATTTACCCATGTGCTGTGGAATGTCGTTCTGTATGCTGTGAATGTGCGTTGCTCTGATTGGTTGATAAATAAAGCTGTTTGGCCAATGGTGAGGCAGAATAGGACATTCCAACTAGAGAGAGAGGAAAGAGAAAGGCAGAGCTGGGAGATGCTGTTAGCTGCCACCAGAAGAAGCAAGATATAAAGTACTGGTAAGGCACAAGCCATATGGCAAAGTATAGATTTGTAGAAATGGGTTAGTTTAAGATGTAAGAGCTAGCTAGCGAGAAGCCTGAGCCATTAGGCCATCTAGTTTGAAAATAATATAAGCCTCTGTGTGTTTATTTGGATCTGAGTGGTCACCAGGCCGGCCGGGACACAGGAAAACTTTCAGCTACACCCACGAGAGTAAAATTTCAGCACTACCCGAAGAAGCTGTGAATTCATGCCATTGGCTGCTGAAGATAGCTAAACATGAGAGTCAGTTAGATTATTGTGACATCTTTACTGATAAAGTTTGCACTTCATATTCAGAGGGTGGTAAAGTAACTGGGAGACTTATGCCGAATGTGTCTGTAGATGTTCTTGTAAGAAAAACAAATTAAAAACAAAAATTTAGGCATTTACATTTTTCACAAAATACTTCAAATAATAATGTAAATTTTATTAATAATTTTATATACAGACAAGGTGGTCTACCCTCTCCATATCTATTGAGTACAGTACATGAAGTCTTAGCTAAAGCAATAAGACACCTAATGGAGATCAAGGGGATACAAATGGAAAAGGAAGAAGTAATAGTATCTTTATATGAAGATGATATATTAGTATATATAAGTGACCCTAAAAATTCTACCAGGAAACCCCTACAGGTGATAAACACTTTCAGCAAATTAGCAGGATACAAATGTAGTTTAAAAAAATCAGTAGCCCCCTATATACAAATAACAAATGGACCGAGAGAGAAATCAGAGAAACAACACCCTTCACAATAGCCTAAAATAATGTAAAATATCTTGGGGTAACTCTAACCAAGCAAGTTAAAGACTTTTATAATAAAAATTAGGACATTGAAAAAAGAAATTGAAGAAGATATGAGAAGATAAAGAAATCTCCCATGCTCATGGATCAGTAAGATTAATACAGTAGTAATATTCTACCAGAAGCAATTTACAGATTCAATGCAATCCCATAAAAATTTCTGCACAATTCTCCACAGATCTTAAAAAGGACAAATTTTCAGCTTCATATAAAAACATAAGAAGCCAGGATAGATAACACAATCCTGAATGATAAAAGAACTATGGAGGTATTACCATCCCTGGTTTCAAGCTGTACTACAGAGCTATAGTAAAAAAAAAAAATAGTCTGATATTGGCACAAAAACAGAGACTTTGAACAATGGACTCAAACTGAAGACCTAGAAATAAATCCACATACCTGATTTTTTTTTATAAGGAAACCAGAAATATACACTGGAAAGAGACAGCATCTTCAAAAAATGATGGTGTTCAAACTGGATGTCTGCAAGTAGAAGAGTGCAAATAGACTCATATTTACCACCCTGTACAAAACTCAATCCCAAATGAATCAAAGGCCTCGACCCAAGGCCAGATACATGGAATCTTATATAAAAGAAAGTGGGATTAGCCTTAAATTCATGGACATAGGAAAAGATCAACAATTAATAAATGGGGCCTCATGAAATTGAAAAACTTCTCTAAGGCTAAGGACACTGTCTTTTGATCAAAGCAGCAGCCTCCAGAATGGGAAAAGACATTTATCAACTATGCATCCAATAGCCCTCTAATACAAACTAGACATCAAAAGTAAAAATAGCCCAATTAAAGATGGAGTACAGATCTAAATAGAATTTTCAAAAGAGGAAACTCAAATGGCTGAGAAACACTGACAAACATCAAGGACATGCATATCAAAACTACTTTGAGATTTCATCTTACACCAATCAGACTGGCCAATAAAACAAATGACAGTTCATGTTGGCAAGGATGTAGAATAAAATGAACACTCAGTTGTTGCTGGTAATAGTACAAACTTGCCAGCCACTATGGAAATCAGTGTGGAAGTTTCTCAGAAAGATGTGAACAGATTTACCTCAAGATCCTGCCATACCACTCTTGAGCATATACACAAAGGACACTCCATCCTATCACAGTGACACTCAACTATACTCGTTGCTGCTCTATTCATAATAACCAGAAATCAGAAACAACCTAGATGTCCCTCAATATATGAAGAGATAAAGAAAATGTGGTGCATTTACACAACGGAGCATTACTGGGTTGCTTAAAACAGGGAAATCATGAAATTGTCAGGTGAATGATGGAATTAGAAAAAAAATCATCCTGAGTGAAGTAACTCAAACCCAGAAAACAAGTATGGTATGTATTCACTTATATATGGATATCAGCTTTAACAATCAATGATAATCAAGCTGTAATCCATATAACCATAGAGGTTAGGTGTAGAGTAAGGGACTAGTGGGGAACAGATAGATCTCCTTGAAGAAAGGAAATAGAATAGATAGTGATGGATGTATGGGGTGGGTAGACTAGAATGGGAGAATCAAGTGATGACAGGGAGGAAAGGAGAACCAAGGAGGGACTAGGGAGAGAAAAAGTAATAAGAACGGCCATTAGAAGGGTAATACGAAAACCTAATACAGTGGAGTCTTCCTATAATAAAACATCTATGAAGGCAATCTGAATGAAATTACCAAATAATGGGGAAGACAGAGCTAGAACTGGCCATCTCTTGCCACAAAATGACACTTCCAGTCTCAGGATTGGGTTACGTATAATTGAGTTGTTGGCCAAATGTGTCCCATGGAAACTCCCAAACAACCCAGGCCACTGCCAAGGCTATAGGCTCCACCAAGTGACAGGAAGGTCCCATTCCTGAAGACAAAGGTATCCTTCCTGTAAGATACGCTAGTCCAAGGTGGCACAAAGCTTGTGGGAGTAACCAACCAATATCTGATTTGACTTAAGGCCTACTCCATGAGATGGAACTCATACCCTCCACTGCTTTGGAGACTATGAGCCTGAGACTAGATAGACCAGAGACCTAGAGTAAAACCAAATACTACTGTTCTAAGACTAAAGGACTTTTAAAAAGCTATATAAAAACATACTATTGAAGAAGTTTCTTAAAATATGTAATATGAAAGGAATTTAAAATGGAGTCACCATATAATGGGGAAAAATTCCTCAACTGGATATCTTGCCACCAAGTAAAACCTCTAGTTCTAGGAATGCATTAAATTTTGTTGAGTCATTAGCTAAAGGGTTCCCACAACTACCCCCTACAAACATCAGAGAATATTGCCAAGGCTTTTGCTTACTCTCCGTAACCTGATGGCAAGGCCCTATTGCTGAAGACAACACTTATTTATGTCATTGAACATGGAGAAATAAAATCAAGCTGGTGCCCAACCAGAAACTTCACCCCTACTGACTGGCATTTCTGGTGCTGGGATTTGCTTTGCATGCTACCCGAGGAGAAAAGTAGTCATTAATATCATCCACCCTCAAGCTCTGTAACCTACTAGAATGTAGACATTTTTAGAAAAAAATGTGTGTAGAGAAAACACAATATGGGGACCATTTTAAAGTGACTCAGCAGCTTTGAAAAGATCAGAAAACTGTTCATGGTGTAAAGCTGTTGAGAAAGAATCTGTGATTGGGCAATCGCTGCATATCTATATGGACCACCTGGAAAGAGAACTGGGCAGTGGGAGCATGCTCACACATGTGAGCAGATGCCAGATGTGCTTGGGCAAGCAACACTGAGTGTAGCATTTTGCTCATATGTGTCATTCTTTCAAGCCATAATGTAGGCACACCCATGGATAAAATGAGAGCAGGCTTGGGAAGTCCACTAATGTCAGCGTTGAGGGAAAGGGAGGTGATATCAATTTCAGAAACCAGCAGTTAGAAATCGTAAGTGCATCCTCTGTGCTCTGTGTAACGTCCTGTCCTGTGCCGTTGCTCAACTTGGTTAAGTAATACTTCCCCTGAAGTGACTCCATGCTAGGTTAGGGAGTTTTAATTTCCATGAAATGACCAATATTGTGCAGTCTCTCAAGAGATTAAGTTCCATCTGGTGGATAATTAAAAAATAAATGAAATAAGACAGACCCAGAAAGACAAATATCACAAGTTCTCTTTCATGTAAATGCTTATTTAAAAAAAAAAAAAAGAAAGTTGACTAAAATGTAGGACAGTGATTTCTAGAGGCTGGAAAGGTGTGGGAGGGGAAAAGGAATATAAAGGGGAAGTAATTTAATCAATGCAAACTATACATGTGTTTGTGCAAATAGCACATGAACCTACTAATATGTATAGTTAATATATATTAAAAGTAGAGGATAACTTAATAACAAGTCTCTATAATGGTGCTACCATTTTACTGAGTGACAAACCCTGTAACTGTTAAACCTTAATAAAACAAAAAATACAGCTGGATATGGTACTGTAAAACTGGAGCCTAATAGTCAAGAGCAGATGCAAGATGGAGAGAGCCTTCTTTAATTCTGTAGCAAGACCCCATTTAAGAAACAAAGACAAACAAGCCAGGCAACTCTAACAAATTTATAAAGACAATTATGAGTTCAGAAAAAAAATGCTTTTTAAAAATTTTTTTTTGAGACAGAGTCCTGACTGTCCTGGAACTTGCTTTGTAGACCAGGCTAGCCTTGAACTCACAGAGATTCACCTGCGTCTGCCTCCCAAGTGCTAGAATTAAAGGCATGTGCCACCACCACCTGGCTAGAAAGAGAATTTTAAAGAGAACTTAATTCTACATTTATATATGTATTTTAATTTCATGCTTTATGAGATTTAAAAGAATGTTGAGTATCATATCAGTTGGAGAACAAATATAATTTATATTAGAAATCCCTGGATTGTCCCCAAAGTGTTTTATACTTTTGGTATCATATGATTAAAAGAATTCCTAGTTCCATTTATAATCTACATATAGAAGCATTCTACAGCAGAATTATGAGCAAGACATTCTCACGATAGAAGTGTTTATTTTTTAAATGATTTTGTATCTTACACAGAGAAACTGGAAACAAAATCAAATTTGAGAAATTATTTTTAAATTAACAAAAATGTAGAAAATAACCTCAACTTTTCCCTAGCTTCAGAAAAAAAAATGTGATTACACACAGAAATGAAAAAATGATGGCCAGAAAAACAGCCTATGAGTCACACCCTGAGTGGCCGCAGGACCTCCATGAAACATGGGGAACTGCTACATTTCCCCATGAACTTGAGTTCCTGGATGGAAGAAAAGAGGTGATTCAACCCGTTTGTGCTGTACTTCATTTTCCACCCTGTTCCCTCCCCTCCCCACACTCTCCCTTTGTCTCATTCCATACTGAACAATCTGGTTTTCACCTTTGGGTGAACACTCTTTAATCTTATTTTTGTAGTCAAATGAAAATGCTAAGCTGGAAAAAAAAAAAAAACACGATAATTTTCTAAAGTGAGCCAAAAGTATGGGCAGAAAGGAATGCTATGAAATAACCTTTTCAAAGGGAACTTTGAAAAGCATGTTGATATTTTAAAGAGCAGAGTTTATCTCACCAGGCCCTGAATGCCTACAGGAAAAAAAAATGAAACAAGTTCTATGTCCTTTCCAAATTTCACCTTCCTTGACACATAGGCTCTCACTGTTACCCTGCCTGTGAGTTTGCTGGGAATGCACTCATCAAAGCTAGAGTTTTCTCCAGTCCTGCCTGGCCCATGGTCAGGACAAATCTCTCTCACCTGCCAGTCCTGCAGCCACTCAGACCCAACCAAGTAAACACACAGAGACTTATATTGCTTACAAACTGTATGGCCATGGCAGGCTTGTTATCTAGTTCTTCTATCTTAAATTAACCCATTTCTATTAATTTAAAAGTTGCCACGTGGCTCGTGGCTTACCGGTATCTTAACATCTTCTCATGGCGGCGGCTGGCAACGTCTCTATGCCTCAGCCTTCCCATTCCCAGAATTCTCTTCTCAGCTTGTCCCGCCTATTCTTCCTGCCTGGCTACTGGCCAATCATCATTTTATTTATACAGAGCGATATCCACAGCATTTCCCCTTTTCTTTTTTTTAAAAAGGAAGGTTTTAACTTTCACATAGTAAAATTACATATAACAAAACAGTTATCTAGCAAGAATTACAGTTACAATATCTAGTCTATTTATAATATCTAGTCTATTTGTATTTGGCAAAATTAAAGAAGATATCCTATCTATCCTATATTTGTGAGTCTAAGGTTTCATATCTAACTTATCTTTTATCATAACTAAGGAAATTATAACTATCTAGTCTTCAACTACATCAAAGGCCCCAGAAGGGTAGAATATTATCTGAGAAACGGAAGAAGGCCACAAGCAACTTTTGGGAGTCTTGCAAGAGTAGACAGAGACAGCTGGCAGCCTGGACAGTCATCCAAAGTTCCTCTGTAAAGTTGGGGCATCTGTCTTCAGCCCACAGGCCTAGAGTCTCTCAGTCACTTTTCTCAGTGTCCTGTAGAATATCTGGCAGTTTCTGCTGCGAAGCAGGAACCTGAAGGACCATTTTGCCAAGCAAAGTTCAGTGGTCACCTTCCTATGGGTCCTGCATGTCCAGTTGATCAAGTAGTCCAGGCAAGAACAGTTTCTTGCCCAAATGGCTATTTTTGCCAAGAAGATAAACTCCATATGGAGTGTCTTCAATGTCCATCCTCCTCTCTGAAGTAAATTGGTGCTGCCAGGAGCAGACATGTCTCACTGTCCAGAAAGTCTAAATTTTTAAAAACATTTTAAATGCCATATTCTGTAGGTCTTTGAAGTATTTGAAGATCTATCTATGTATACCTAGAAAAGTTAACTAACATGGCTACAAGTATGATTATCATAGATGACTAATTATTAATCTATTTCTTAATTATCCATTACAATTTTAAATGAGCTGTACAAACATAATACCTTAAACAAGAGTATAAATATACACACAGTGTAACAAAATTAAATTTAAATTTGTATCAATAAACTGAAATCTTACCAATGTAAAACATTTCAAACAAGTTGTTGCTCTTTAAAAGTAGGTTCATTAATCTACCCTTTCTTCCTATCATATCTATATCATATCCCCTTTTCTTCTTTAGAAAGAGATTGCATTTATATTCAACCTGTTTTAAATAAAAATATTGGTTTTTCTCTGTCCCACACCAGAGGGCTCTTCTGATACGGGACAGAAGAATCTTTCAACTCTTTTTTTTTGCAATATACTTGGGTTTAGAGGAGGAATGAGCCAATTCCATCTCCAAAGCCAGCTTGGTATATTTGGGAATTTGGGCATAGCTTCTCTTACTACTTTCTGCTGGAGGGGGTTGCTGTATCTTATGGGGACACAAAGAAAATTTTAGGATTATGGAGTAGTCCGTGAGGGTGTATCATCTGAGCCAGTTGCCTTGAAACCATTCTGGATGTTGGATCATCTGGTCATGGTGTCATCGGAGACCTTTCAGGGTGTCTTGGCTAGTCAAACCTGATGTATCTTAATCTGGAACAAATCGATAGCCTCTGGCGTTCTGTGGAAACAAAAGCAGAGCCTCCTTTCCAAAGCAACAAATCCTTAGATCCAAATTTTGAAGTCAAGCTATCTTTAAAATATACATATTGGCTCAACTCAACAGCTTTTATGATCAAATGTTTTTCTGCAGTTAAAAATCCCAAAGACAACACAATCCAGATTTTCTGTGTAATATCCATCTGTACATGGCTTATTTTTTATACTACCTTTACTGTCTCTTTAAAGACTTTATTTTTAAAAACTATCTATTTGTTTATATAACTGCATATATTCCTTTTTCTCTCTTTCAAGCCTATGTACATTTTTACACACATTGTAAACTATTCCATCTGAGTCTGTCTTATTGTGAACTCTTGCTTTAAACTGCAGCATTTGTAAGACCCACGTGGCTGCTGCCTCCACCCACCTCAGCTTTCCAACATGGCGGTAGTACATTTACCACCAGCTCTGGGAGCCATCAACTCTCAGAAACAGTGCATAGCCCAGAAACATTTTGTTTTTTGTATAGCAAAGGCTAAATC
Source organism: Peromyscus attwateri (assembly GCA_902168425.1). NCBI lineage: Eukaryota > Metazoa > Chordata > Mammalia > Rodentia > Cricetidae > Peromyscus > Peromyscus attwateri. The sequence continues at coordinate 42,319 of CABHPP010147582.1, read as the reverse complement.
CACCACACAGCAGCAGTGTAATGTGCGGCTTGGAGACGCCTCCTTCCCACCATACTGCAGGTCAAGCTCGTATGTCCAGTCCGAGAGCCTGAGACACCAGAAACTTCCTTTTCATCTTCCTTGGGCAGGATTTCTGAGACCAAAGCAGTGGCAGACTTGGCTTGTTCAGACATCCCTCTGCTAGGCTTACAGATGGCCACCTTCTTGTTTAACTTCATACTTAGCTGTGTTCTTCTCTGAATTCCCTTTCCTTAACAGAACACTGATTGTGATGGATTAGGGCCTACTCTAATGATTCTATTTTAACTTTTCCACCTTTTGAAAATACACCCATGCTCTGGGAATACATTTTCAAGAAGGCATGCTTGGACAATTTTCAGTGTTGTTAGTGTACCCCATAGAATGTGCTTACACACATTGGGATATTGACAGTGTCATTAGGAGATACACGCTCCCAGCTACCACTGTCTTTTTTTTTGTGGTGTGATGTTAAACAAAGTGTCATTGGGAGACACATGACTGCATCGGAGATTGGAACTTCCATAGATACAATATTTTATGGGATGGACTGAACAGAATTCATTGAATGGCAATCTCTAGTAGCATTCATATATTGATCATCTTTGGTGACAATTTCCTGATTATTATGTTATAGTAAAACTATTGTTTTTATACTGTTGAAGTATCATCCCAAATGATCAAGTTTTTTTTCTTACTGAACAGGTTTTTCAGGAAATAAAAATTCATCACTTATTTTTGTCTACATTAGAATTCATCAAGATCCTTGATCAATGTCCCTTTAATGAAAGTAAACTCTAAATTATAATCTTAAGACATTTTTATTAAATATCAAATATTTTCAAACTAATTACCTTCTTTATTCTCTGGAGTACCTTCTGGGGTTTTTATGATAGGAAAGAGTTTGTTTTAATGTAAAAATAAAATAGAATTTCATAAGAAAACATAAAAGAGATGGAAATGATAGTTTTGAATGAAAGCAGAAACAAAAGGGAGAGGTGGAAAGATTAGAGGATTAAAGTGAGAAGCAGAGAAATTGGGGTCAGGCAGTTTCTTGAATTTATTTAAGACCACATCGGGGTCTACCAACTTTTGACTTCTCTGGGCCATGTTGTCATCTATACTATTCCATTAAAGTCAACTGCTTGTGACTCCACCTGTCTGCATACAGCTAACATGTATCATCATTTACAAATTTTCATGTACAATTTTAGATAGCTTATCAAAACTTACCTGACCCAAAAGGACACAGGAATATACAACAAATACACAGGGAAGAAAAGATGAGTGTAACAGAAAAAGTCCTGTGAGAAAAGTAGATAGCTCTGTTATCAGATATAGATGCTAAAATTAATCATACCAAATACACTAAAACACATGAGAAGACAAAACCAGGAATTTCCCACAGTGGCGGGGAAAAATGTCAACTGAGGAGGAATCTCCGCAGCTCATCACAGTGCTCCCTACATCTCTCTAATTAATCTCCATGCATAGTCTGGAACAGCTCCTCCAGACTTCTGCTGGATATTTCTTTCCTAGGGTTATGAATGGAAGAGGACAGACAGTGGTGGGTAATGAGTGTGCTCTAGCCCCCTCAGATTCATCTAGCATGGCCCCTGGGACTCAGTGGGACTATCTGGTGGCAAGAATTAGATTCTTCAGACTGGCAGTTCTTTTCTCTACTTTAAGAACTGGAATATCTAAACCAGCGGAGTACAGAGACACAGGCAGGAATACCCTCAGTGACTCATTTCACCCCCATTCCTTCATGTAGAAAAACAGTGTCATGGCCACAGGAATTGCTCCAGATCCACACCACATTGCACACTATCTCCAGGAGGTTGGAACACATTTTAACAAAATAGTAGTTCCAAGTTAGTACTTTACTTGTAATTTGGGTAGTTTATGTAACAACTTTCCAGCTAGTGACCAGATGATTCCCTGAACAGATGGTGCCATGCAAAGATTAAACACTGTGCAGCCCTGAGAGTGGGAGCTTCCTGAAGATGACCGCCATGGCTCCCTAACCGCCACCCTTATCAAAGAGATGTTTGTGGTCATATTTTATCTGTGTATCCTAATAAAGTTTATCTGAGGATCAGAGGAAAAAGCCAGCAACTATAGTAAACACAGAGGTCAGACAATGGTAGCATGTGTCTTTAATCCTATCACTCGGAAGGCAGAGATCTGTCTGGATCTCTGTGAATTCAAGGCCACACTGGGAACAGAGCCAGGCATGGTGGTACATACCTGTAGCATGAGTCTTAAAAGTTCTTATTAATAAAAACAAACCTGATGCCAGTTACTGGGGCAAACACTGGAAGGTCAGAGACACAGAAAAAGCCACAGCTAACCTCACCTTGCCGGATCCTCAACTGGTCTTGCTTCCTCAGACTGGAAGCCTCTCTATGTCCTCATATCCGAATGACTCTCAGCTGAACTGCTGCTAGAAGCCTGAATGCTTAACCAGGCCAAATGCCTCTCCAGGGCAAATGCCTCTAGTTTCTGGTCCTCACGCCTTATATACCTTTCTGCTTTCTACTACCACTCCCTGGGATTAAAGGCTTGCTTTCTGGGATTAAAGGCGTTGGTCACCATGCTTGGGTGTATCCTTGAACACATGGATTTCTGCCTCTGGAATGCTAGGATTAAAGGCGTGTGCTACCACTGCCTAACCTCTGTTTAATATTGTGGCTGTCCTGTTGTCTGACCCCAGATAAGTTTATTAAGGTACACAATATTTTGGGGAACACAATACCACCACATTTCCTCTCTTTTTGTCTGAAATTAAAAAAGCTTATAACTAATACAAGAAAAACTATATCCAGTAAGTATATACAATACATATAATCAAGATTACATTAACAATGTCTAGTCCATTATATTAACAATGTCCAGTCCAGTAACATCTGATAAACTCAGACCAAAAAATTTTCATTGCTTATCTTATTTAAAATAAGTAGTTCCTTTTTAAAAGTAGATTCCATAATCTCCCTTTTTATCATATCCATACATACCTTTAATTCCAGCATAAACCATAAAGATCTAGAGGTCTGTACAGACAGACAGGAAGTGACAGAGCTGGGCAGGAAGAGGAAGGGATGTAGCTAGGAGGAGAGAGAAAATGAGATGGCAAAACAGAAAGGTAGATGGGCGTGGGTACACAGGAAGTAGGTCTCCTTGGCTGAAGATCTCCACGTGGTGAGAATGTGGCTGGCTTCTTTCTGCTTTTCTGATCTCTCAGTTTTAACCCCAATATCTGGCTTTGGGTTTTTTTTTTTATTAATAAGACCGTTTAGCAATTCATTTTACAGATGTTAATATAACTTCCACTAAGAGCCACCCCTTGATATCTGGGGGGAATTGGTTCTAGTACCAACATGTGGATGCTCACGTCCCCCATATAAATGGCACAGCATTTATAGATATACAGCCTCCATGGATTCTGCTCTATACATTAAATCCTCTCTAGATTACTTCTCATACATATAATATAGTATAAACACTGTGAAAATCTTTGGTATACTGTACCTTTTAAGGAAAAGATACAAAGAAAAAAGGTTTTATACCTTCAATTATGAAGTAATTTTTAGGAGACACCCATAATACGCCAAGTAATATGGCTCCCTAAAAAAGACCCAAACAATGACAACAACAATCAGCATACTAACATAGAAATAGGGAATCTCACAGAGCTCCACTCGCAGACAGGAACTACAGGCAACTAAGGAATGCTGAGAGTTAGAGAAATAGTCTTCCCCAGGGATGAGACTCCTAATTGGTTATCTAATACCAAGAGGTCAGTTCTGAAATCATATGTATGCAAGTATCACATATGCACTAAGCATGCACGTGTATGTGTTTGTGTGTATGTGTATGTGTAACTATAGTAATTAAGAAAAGTATCCATAATTATGAGAGACCAATCAGATGAGGGTATATAGAAGGGATTGGAGAGGAAAGATTAGGGGGAAATGACAAAAGTACATTCTAATTTTACAATGTTTTCTGAAAGGAAGTAATCTTAAAACATTTTAATCTGTGTTTTAAAATATTAATAATAACTTCATAGTAAATAGTACTATATCTCTCACTTAAAAATTATGAATATCATTTAAAAAGTCATGTATACTCACTTTTTTTTTGTTTTTGTTTTTGTTTGAGACAGGATTTCTCTGTGTAGCTTTGGAGCATTTCCTGGAACTCACTCTATAGCCCAGGCTGGCCTCAAACTCACAGAGATCTGCCTGCCTCTGCCTCCCAAGTGCTGGGATTAAAGTTGAGAGACATCACCTCCTGGCAACATGTATACTTACATTAAGTCATTTGAGATATTTTTTAAAATATGCTTTTATTCAGTATGGTGGTTAAGTTTTGTAAATAAGATTACTGGTGCTTTAAATTCATTCTTCTTTGCAGTCCATTGCTGTGGAATGTCATTCTGTAGGCTGTGAATATGTGTTGCTCTGATTGGTTGATAAATAAAAAAAGGTGATTGGCCAGTAGGCAGGTAGGAAGTATAGGTGGAGTGAGCAGATGAGGAGAATTTTGGGAAGAGGAAGGGCTGAGTAAGGCGTCGCCAGCCAGACATAGATGGGAAGCAAGATGTGAAGACAGAAATGAGAAAAGGTACCAAGCCACGTGGCTAAACATAAATAAGAATTATCGGTTAATTTACGTGTAAGAGGTAGTCAGTAATAAGCCTGAGCTAATGGCCGAATAGTTATTTAAGCTTCTGAGTGATTATTTTATAAGTGGCTGCCGGACCATAGGGCAAATGAGAACAGAGAAACCTTCTGGCTATAGTCGATATTGTTAAATTGCTAAGTATTACCTCTATAGATGATGATGTTTGAGAAGCTTGCAAAGTTGAAAAATTCCTAAAACTTGTAACATTGAAAAAAGTATATCCTTGTGAAAAATATACAACATAAAACTTGTTTCTGTTTTAAAAGCTTTTGAATATTTTGCAAAATTGAAATGATACATTTTTATTTCTTTTCTACTTTCCACTTCAAAACAGTTATATTTTTCTACTCAAAAATAGAAACATTATCCAACTATTCAGCAAATGAATTAAGATATTTCAAGAAATTATGAAAATTTTGAAATATTATAGTCTGAACTGTTTGCTTCACCTTACTTTTTTTTTTGGTTTTTCAAAACAGGGTTTCTCTGTGTAGCTTTGCGCCTTTCCTGGAACTCGCTTGGTAGCCCAGGCTGGCCTCGAACTCACAGAGATCTGCCTGGCTCTGCCTCCAGAGTGCTGGGATTAAAGGCGTGCGCCACCACCGCCCGGCCATCTTACTTTTTTAATTTGAAATTTGATTTTGATTATTTTATTTACTCATGTCTGAAAAGTTTTACATGCATACAATATATTTTGGACATCTCCACCTTCACCCCTCCCCACAACCTCTCTCAGGTTTGTTTTTAAAGAATATTTGGACAATTCTAGCTTCCATTTTGATTTGTAAACACTGGAATTTATTTAGATTTATGCCTATACTCATCTATTCCCCTCTAATGTCCCCTCTCAACTGCATATCCTCTTACCATTTTTCTCTTGGTAATTCACTGAGTCCAATTAGTACTTCTCATATGTATATGAATATATGGCAATCCACAGGGGCTTGGGCAATCTTCCAGTTGACACAGCCCTGAAAAAAAAAAAAAAAAGACTCCCTCTCCCTGCAGCCATCAGCCTCCATGAACTATGAGTTCACTGAGCAAAGACCCAGTCATGTTCAGTAGACACAATTTCAGTGCAGTCATCTCCAACCTCCAGATCTCATAATCCTTCAGTCCCGTCCCTCCACGATGCTCCCTCAGTCTTAGTGATGGGGCCTATGAGATATAGATGTCCCATTGGGAGCTGAACACTCTGCCTTATTCTTACAAAGACAAATTTTATGTGTATTGAGACATTTTGTTTAAAATTTTAAAACCTGAATTTTTTGCTGACTAATTTATCATCTGATTCATTGATTAGTGATTTTGAAGAAAAACACTGCAACAGAGATCATATAAAAGTCTTCACTATTTATGTGACTCAAGCAAGGTTGATTTATTTCTTGTCATTCAAAGGCACCAGCATTACTAAACTTAAATAATGATGTGTGAAAAAGAGAAAGTTTTTGATGATAAGTAAAAATATTAAAATTTATTTGGTTATGTGCATGTGTATTCGTATGTGCTATATGCATGGTAATGTACTCAGAGGACAGAAGAGGGCATTGGATCTCCTGGAGACAGAATTACAAGAAGATGTGAGCTACCAGATTGGTGTGTTGGGAACCAAACTCAGGTCCTTGGAAGGACAGCAAATACTCTAACCACTGAGCCATCACTCCAACTACATGCATATCTTTTAAATGGTAGATTTCAATTTTTCTGTGTTTTTTTTAAATGGTTGGATGATATAAGCTTCCACTTAGATTTATAAAATATTAAAATTTATTTAAATTCAATTAAAGACTATGTATGTATAGTTCCTATTTATATTTATTATGCATATAGCCAATTTTAAGTATGATCTTTCTCCATGTATTTTATATTTTAGTAAATAATGTATTGTCATGCCATATTAAATATTTTATTTATAACATTATGGTGAAAAGTATTCAATGTTGAACTTTTAAATTGTTTGTGAGATCAGTCAACTAAATCATGATTAAAAGAACAAACTTCTGAAATTTATCTTTGTAAAAGTTAATGAAGACTATCAAGGCACTATTGAAACTGACTTAATAATTACTTGTTTGAAGCATTTGATGACACTTATAAAATTGCTATCATTTAAATGTTTAAAAATCTTCATCAATTTGTAGTCCATATGTGGCTTTACATTTTTACAAGCACAAGAAAACCTACATTCAAAAAGTCATACAAAATCCTATAACTATAGAAGCTTCTTAAAGAATATAAATACACATATCTAAAGAATTGAAATGGAATTGCCATATATAGGGGTAATAATGCTCCTATCAGACACCACTGGCTAACAAATAAAAAGCCTCATGCCATGAATGAGTTACTCATTTTAGAGTTAAAGACCAGCGAGTTTCAATAGAACCCCAATACAGCAGGCTGTTGCCAATGTTCTTTGTTGCTCTCCAGAACTGGACTTTATCAAAAGGTCTTCAGAGTTAGCTATCCCTCCCCGTACCTCCTCTCCTCTGTCCTCCTATCCATCACCCATTTAACCCTTCATGTTCCATTATTCCCCTTAACTCTTTACACCCTTGTGTTCTAACTCCCCTCCCTTGAAATCCCCCCATTACTAGTTTCCTGGCTTCTATGAGTATCCCAAGTGGAAACCACATATCTGAAGATTAAAGCTAACATCTGCAAAAGGAGCAGAGACATGAAATGTTTGTCTCTCTAGGTTTGGGTTACTTCACTCACATTAGTTGTTCCCAACTCCATCCAGCTACCTACAAGTTTCATTATTTTGTCTTTCTTAAAACCTGAACAGTTATTCTGGAAGCCTGGATTGGCAGGAGAGGAAAACACTGTTTCTGAGTAACCAGGTTGTAACCTAACCCCAAAGAAGTAGCTCCTCTTAGGCACAGGAGCCAATGCAAGTGATTGGAAATCCATCATTTGGTCTAGCTTCTATAGGCACCCTGGTGTTCCTTCTCTGAAAACCAATTTATAGCTATTGGTAGGAATGAAAACTTATTATAAGCCAACGGATGAGCCATCTAGCTTTCACACCCCACCCTCAAGTAATAAAAAAAAAAGCACTCCAGCCAAAGCAAGGGAAGTGAGGCAATCTGACTGCTAGACAGGACTTCAACCATAAACTCACAAATGGGGCAAGTTTCAAAAATGCCCTTCCAAGTTCACCAGTCAACTAACTAGAGCAAACATGTTCTAGTTATGCCCATCTTTCAAAGAAGGGGCATAGTAACAACTTACATTGTTCATTCTGAATTTTCTTAACTAATGGAAGACACACTGTGCAAATTTTTTTCCACAGTTACACTTACCATCTTCATAGTAAATGCAAATATTACACAACATTCCTACACACCATTTTGTTAAATGTGAAAAAACAGAAGACATTCAACATCTGCTATTTCATGCTATGAAACTCTACATTTGATTCAAAAAAACATAAAATTGGCAGGCAGCAAATATTCACAGAGAAGCATTAGAGACATATCACCATTTTTATCCAGTGAGATATCTTTTAATTTAATAGTCTACATCTACATGAAATCTAGTGTATCACATATTAGTCTCTGACACAGAACTTGCTAGGTCTTTTCTTGTCTCACTCTAGAAGCAATTCAGCCTTGGGATAGAGGTGGGGAAACATCAGCAGCAGGAGTCATTCTGGCCCTAGAAAAGGAAAGGGTGAAGAAGCAAAGGCAGCTTTCATCACCCGCCCCAGGGACCTGTGACCACTGATGACGTGGGTGGACCTCCTGCCCTTTCTGACCCTTAAGATCTGGATCCCAGGAAGAATATAGCAGCAATCGAGAAATGTCTGCACCATGTCTAACTGTGAGATACAACAATAACAATAACAACAACAACAACAACAATAATAATAACAATAACAATAATAGAATATAAAACAAGCTAACTCTGAAAGTGGATATGTGTTAGGCCTTAACACTTTTAGGTAGCAATCAGCTGCTGAGTTACAGAACTCCACTTTGGTCCAAATTTGGTGCAATCGCCAATAAAATAAAAAATAAATAAATTCCCTCTAGCCTCAGAAGTAAGTTTCAACCTAATAGGGTTGAGAGCTTCAGAGCAATTAAGATTTTTCTGATTAGACGTTCAAGCAATAGTTAGAGAGCAGACAAAATCAGGACCTTGGTGACATGTCACTTCGCTGGCAGCCACTTACCTAACCTATGATTAAAAACACAGACACGTGAAATCATTCTAATGTTTGGTTTTTTTTAAACAAAGGAAATCACATTTTTAAAGTATATGTGTTGTTCTATTTTATCATTGTTCCAAAAATTATTTAGCAATGCCAGCTGTATTCCTAGAGTCAAAGGAATAAATAACGAAAAGGAACAGATTCTATCTTTAGTTTTTCGGAGTTGTAATTAAAATGGATTGCACAACTGTGATAGGAGTACAATTATGATAAGTGCTATCATGGGAGGAACAAGATGGAAAGTAGGAAAGAACAAGAGTGGATAACACCTGGGCTTAGATATGAATAATGAGCTGCAGGAACCAAGAGGAAGATGGCGGAAAGATGTATTCCAACCAGATGCGGCACATGTGCCAAGTTCCTCTGGTGATAGCAGCTGCATAGTACACAGCACACAAGTGAAGGGTGTGTGTGTGGGAAGGATGGAGTGGGCAGAGGAGTACTATTAAGACACTTTGTGTGAGCAGAAGCCGGAGACTGAGAGGCTCTATGGCAAAGCCTAAAGTATTTGGTAATCACAGTGAAAATGGTGGGCATTGGGTTCAACTACACACACACACACACACACACACACACACACACACACACACACACAGAGAGAGAGAGATAGAGAGAGAGACAGAGAGAGACAGAGAGAGAGAGAGAGAGAGACAGAGAGAGACAGAGAGACAGAGAGAGACAGAGAAACAGAGAGATAGAGACAGAGAGACACAGTCACAGACACACAGAGATATACACACAGAAAGACACATAAACACAGACATACACATATACACACATTCACACAGTCACCACACACACACACACAGAGATGCACAGATGCACACATGTACTCACAACAAGAAAGCTGAGGGACAATTATTTGACAGGGAGGCGGGGAAGTGGTGGACCCTGAAAGAGGAGTACGGAACAACAAATAAGGAAAATGGGTTAGATAAACAAACTCAAAGTATAATTATATACACATGTGAAAATGAACCCATTATTTGATGCTAATTAAATGAAATAATGAATAATAAAAATAGTTTCATTTTTTTTAATGACACTCTAGTGGTTATAATGCTGGTCTCTTCTGCTTCAAACATCTTATGAAAAAAAAAACACACAAGTATCATGGATGGATAGAGACCTACACACTTCTGACAAAGCATCTTCAGAGATGTAAATGACAATATTCTGCTTTGTGGCTGTGTGTTAGCTAGTTTTAAGTCATCTTGGCACAAACTGGAGTCATTTGAGAAGAGGAAACCTCAACTGAGAAAATGCTCCTACCAGACTGGCCTGTGGGCAAGCCTGTGGAGAATTTCCTTGATTGATGATTGACATAATTAGGCCCAGTTCACTACAGAAGGTGCTACCTCTGGGATGGTGATCCTGGGTATTTTAAGAAAGCAGGCCACACTGCTATGAAGGGGAAAGGCAGTAAACAGCACTCCTTTGTAGCCTCTGCACCAGGTCCTGCCTCCAAGATCCTACTTGGAGTTCTTGCCTTGACATGCTTCAGTGACGGAGTAGCCCCTTCCCAACACAAGTTGGTTTTTGTCATGGTGTTTTATCGTAGCAATAGGAAGCAGACTAAGACAGCTATCTTCTGGGGTGACAGTCTCAGGGGTCTACTATTGGTGAAATTATTAAGGCCACTCCACGTAGTTAAAAGGGAGATTTATTTAGTGGCATAACTTACAAATGAAGGGATAGGTAGGTTGCAGGGTCTGGGAAAGACGCAGCCCAGTTCGGCGGTGTTCTCTGGAGAACTCTCCTCGGTCTACCTCCAGCATCCAGGGTCCAGGAAACAAGAAGGGTCGGCACATCCGGATCTCGGGTCTTCAGGGCCCTCTCTTGGCCCTGCCTTGTAGGTGTGATAGTTACCAAAGCCTCAATGGGGGTTGGAACTTCCAGACCAAAGCTGGAATGGCTACCCACTACAGTCTACTGTTTAAATTCTTTGCTTACAAGTAGACTTAGAAGAAGTAATTTGACTTCTTAATAACACTCACAAGGGTTATCTGACTGAGAATGTCTTCAGCTCTAATTTACTCTTGAAGAGATTTCTCTGGGTATAAGACTGAATTAGTAATATTTTTCTTTTACAGCTTTAAATATTCCTTTCCACTCTCTTCTTGATTGTGTGGTTTCTGAAGACACACACCCCAGAGATAAGGTTCGTATCTTCCCTGGCCTCTTTCAAGATTTTCTCTTTGTATCTGATTGTCTAAAGACAGGACAAGGCATACAGTCCTGGGCCGGGAGTTTGATGTTTAGAAAACCCTCTGTCATTATTACTCAAAGATTTCTTCTGTTCCTTTCCGTGTTTCTTTCCCCTCTGGAATTCCCTTCCATAGTTGTCCCCCAGTTTCGGGATATTTATTGTATTTTCCTCATTCTCTGCACTTTTTGCAGGGGGAGTCTCTATTAGTGTATCTTCTAGCTCTTTCCTAAGCTGTTTCTTGTCTCCCGTGAGGCCCTCAGAAACATTCTTCATTTCTATTTCAATGGAAGGTTTTGTTCTGTTTTGTTTTTTCAATTTCTATCTTTATTCTGCTTCCCTTTGTTGCTTTTTGTTTTTAATGATGAGAATACCTTTTCCTAATTCTAATTTATGATTTTCAATCTTTTCACATTATTGCTCTGTTCTTACTTGTTGGCTTTTCTCCCTGACAATCTTTATCATATTAATCATGGCTATTTTAAATTTCTGGTCAGCTAATTCAAAAATCTGTTTCTCTCTGGATCTAATTTTGTCTGCTCTGACTCTTCAGACTGTGTTTAGTTTAGCTATTACAGACAAACATGTCAGCCAATGTTCTCTGCCTTTAGGGTTCTCTAGACAGGTTTGTTCTGGATGTTAAATAATTTTAGTAATTAAGCAAAGTTACAGAAATGTTAGAGGTAACGTTTGTTCCTTTTGAAATTATGAAAAAATAGGCCCTATATTTTACTCTGTATTGTATCTTTGCCTCTGAGATACAGGCCTCAAATAGGAAAACCTTGAAGAAGGACACATAAAAATCATAGATCTTTTATGATTGTTGTTTTACACTGAAAGGAAAAGTATTGGCTCAGGACCCCCAAAACCAAGTACTCAGCACAAAGGGGATTTGTTTGCCCCAGAGGGACAGAAGGAGGGGAATAAGAGACAAACACAGGAGACAGAGTGTGGGAGGCCAGCTCCCACTTTTTCCCAGGGTACTCTTGAGGAGAAAGGGTAAGAAATATTTAGATAGAAAGATGGCATGGAGAAGACAGACAAAGACACAGGATAGCTTCGGGAAGCTCTGGATCAATATCCACCGGCCCCCTTCTGTCTCTTCAAAAGAGATTTTTATAGGAATGGCAAGGGGCAGGGCAAGGCAAGAGGCACAGTCAAGTGCAGACCCTTCCAATCACCTGGTAACCACGCACATGGTCAAGCCATCCCCTAATGCAACCCTCCTGGGTAAAGGAAGCTCTGATCTCACTAGGAAACCGCTGTGGGCCCCCACAACAGAGGATGAGGGAGAAAGGGAAGGGAACAAGGGTCAGGGGAATTTGTCCCAGAGTGAGACAAAAGTCTGCTTGTGGATAGAGAGGAAAAATAAGTGGCAGATAGGGAAATGGCAGTTTTTAAAGGTACCAGGGGAACCCCCATGTTAGGATAGGTGTTTAATTCTAATTGGGCATGTTAATTAGGTGAGCCAAAGGGGGCTTCTGATTGCTGGACTTTGGACAGCTTCAGGAGGAGGAAGTGGCCAAACAAGGGAATAGACCTTGATGACTAGCTTTAGGGATGTAATCTAATGGTTGTTAACAAGGTAGAGGGAATGGGAGGGGGAAGGGCAAGGCCTGTCAGAACCACATGCTCAAGTGAGCATTTATATACATTGAAACTTGTAACCTCTTTCCCTTCCCATAAGCATGGAGAGAGATGAGTCCTTTCAGTGAGAGAATTCCCTAGCACATTAATCATGGCCATAATTTATGCTGCTAAAAGTATCTTCTAAGAATTCTCAGCAGCAACAAGGCAGACAACTTCACTCTAATTAGGTCACGAATGATGTTCCCCCTCACTATTTCTCATTCTTATTGAAAAGATTGAACAGTGCTCTTTATGGACATGAGTTAACCAGTAGTACAAGAAAGGAAAAGCCTGTTTCCACTGAACTTAGCTCAGCAGGAAAAGACTCCTGTAGGTCTCACCTGTCTTTACATCAGGTCATTTCCCTTTGTACTCCAGGACACAACAGGAAAGGTCTGGGTAACTTCGTGCAAACCTACAGAGCATGGGAGTGATTGCTTCCCACTGCAGGGCTCAATGCAGGCCCAGTTCCCTGTAGGAAGCATGACCTTTGTGTCTCCATGTTAGCTTTTAGTTCAACATGGAGTTCTCACCACTGACTTCAGGTCTTCTGGGACTTGTGCAAATAAAAATACATCATTTCCCTGTCACCTTGGAATTCATTACTGTCCAAATTTAAGAAAACATATTTTAAGTAATTACCAACTTGACTTACTTCTAGTACTGCCAATAAATACATTCCGTGTGTGTGTGTGTGTGTGTGTGTGTGTGTGTGTGTGTGTGTGTTGATGCTGGGGATCAAATCCAGGGAGATTTTCATGTGTAACAAAACAGGAAGCAATTCCAAACATGGTTCTTCCTCACTTCTCTGTCTCCTTCATGAGGCTCTAGCTTGCTATAGGCTTACCCTCATGTGTGGTAATCTGTGATTATCCATCTCGGATCGTCTTCCATTATCTGATTTCTTAGCCTCACCTCATACTTTCTCTTTAAGAAACACTATCAGATTACCACTGTGAATATGTCTATGAAAGGTTAATTCATTCTTACATTTCATATTCTACCACCTTCCACACTGTATCCAGCTGCATTTGTCTAATTATAGTCATGTTTTGAAATGAAATCTAAGAACTCGCGTGTTCCTTGTCATTTTGCTGGCTCACCTAGCAACCCACACCTAGAAACAAGATCACCTTTCCTCGACCCTCAGATCACATCGTTCTCAGCTCACTTGTTTTCACTGCCATATTCTGATGTGTATAGTATGTCAATGTTTCTAGAAAATAGAGACTGAAGTAAAATTTCACTAGCCAATGATTAATGAGAGTGTATAAATTACCAAGACTGAAAGGGAAAAAGGGTAAAAGCTACACAAGTAGATCAGATGCCAGTGGGTGAACCCTTGAGATGGGACCAGATGGGACTCATTGATTATTGCTGAGAAATCATCCTTTTAGAATCCCCCTGGGGATGACTGTGTTTTTAGACACTGTCCAGAACCAAGAATGGAGAGCCATTATCTACCTGCCAACTTCTGCCTCCCGCTGGCTTACACCATTAACAGGATAATTCTCCCCACTTTTCAATTGTACTTGAGCCATTCTTCCTGAGGCCGGGCTTTGGCTGGGCCAGGAATGATGAGGAGTAAAAGAAACTGTGAGGGCAGGAAGCCAAGCACTGTTGTAGGGCCTATGCCCATTCAGTGTTGGCCAACCTCGAAGCAGCAGGAAATGGAGTCAGAAGAGGTACCAGAAAGAGGACATGCCAAGGGGGTCTGAAGTGCTGTACAAATTCCAGACATCTGTGAAGTATATGTCCCCAGAGGTTGTTTGGTCTCAAGGATAGGACTTGGCTTTTTATTATCTCATATCTGTTAGTGTAAACCTCAGACATAGCCAAGCCCCCCAGATGTACCAAGAAAATACAAAATTACAGGGGTCTTAAAGTGCCTGGTGAATATATTGCAATTTAATTAGCAAACTCTCGTTTCTACCCTAGGTACTTACAGTCAAGAAGTTGCAAATGAGGCAGAATTGCTTGCTGTGTCCTTTTACACATCTCTGGAACCTAAAATAGTACTTAGTACATTTTTGGTATTCAGGACATGTTTATTGGATCAATCATTTTTATTAAAACCCTAAAAAGGCATAGAAGAAGCGAAACACATGGATTTGAAAGTACTCATCATTCAAAGAAGCCACTAACAGTGATTATCAAGTAAAGGTACAGCATTCATCTGTGGCCTTGTGACTTCCCACATTTGTAGAACAGGAATAACCATAACATAGTGGAATTCAAAGGATCACAAAATTAGAAATTCTTAGTTTAACTGTGCTGGGCACTTGGCTACATTGAACCCTGAACTTCTTATAGTTATATATTTATCTTATAGCTGCTTTTTTTTTTAAAAAATAAACATAACTCTGAAACAGGATCGGGGATAAACACTTACCCAACAGAAGTAAAAAGAAAGAGAAATCAGAGTAGGCATGTTTTTGAGACTATGCACTGCATCTGCCAACATTTATTTTTATCAAAACATAGGCACAGAACCATGTTTAATAATAAGAGAGACCAGTGTTGTAGCATTATTATAAACTCAACAGGGGAGATGGGATGCTCAGTGAATAATCAACTAATTCATGCTAGCAGATTCAGATACTAAGTGCTATACTATGGGCCTCTTTCTGGTTGTCAAAATTGTAGGTAGCTATTTTAACAACCGTTTTATATAACCTGTAGGATCTATGCTATAGCACTGTCTGTTCAGAGGAAGGGAAGCTCATCATTATTTTTGCTGCCTAGGTGATTTCAGGACCTGTCAGGACATGATGCTATAAAAAATTGAGTGTTGCCTTTGTTGAGATTTGGTCAGACATGTAGCAGAAGAACACATTGTTTTGATTCTAAGATCCACTACTAGACTTTTTTTTCCAGACTGAAAACACTCCATATACCTGCCCAGTCAGTCATCTTTATTGACAGGTTGGGGCTGATTGTGGAGTCCTGATGATTGGGTGATACCACAAAGGGAACTGATCATTGGAACAGTCACTCAGTTTCTATAATATTGCATCTGGTGAATCTATAGTGGATGCTTTAATATATTTATAGCATTTTATTCTTCAAATATATTATAACAAGTTAGTCCCCTAGAAGATCAATTGGTAATAGCACCCAGAGTTAGTGACTACGGTAAATTAATTCTTATTGCATTTGGTTAAGGAATGAGTTAAGAAAGCCATGACTGCAGAAAAATTGAGTTTTTCTGCTCAGTTATAATTAGTTACAGAAAAATCACAGTACCATTTTGTCTTAAATGAAATGACTCTGAACAATTACTTTTCTGACTTCCAATAAGTACATTTAATATAACCACATTTATCTGCATCATGTAATAATTATTTTATATTAGGAACATTTGTAAGTAATTATAGAATCAATGCTAAATCAATACATGTTAGGCAAATGATCAAAAACTGATTATTCCTATAGTAGCTTACTAATAATATTCAAATTTAGTTTATTATGGCATTAGTTTTGAAATTTAGGCTCTTCTAGGTAAGACTGTTTAAGTGTTGAGTTTCTGAGGTGAATGCAAGATGGAGGTACATTTTAGATCCATTTTCTTAAAGGTAGGCCTTTACTTTTTCTACAAGTTTGTTCAAATCCCACCATTGGAAACAATGCTCTTAGAATTCATACATAATTCTTTAGTTTGTGTCTCAATAACACAAATATTCTTAGAGGCTACACATGGGTACATATTTCAAACTCGAAACTCACTCACTTTTACAGGTTTTTTCTTTATTATTTTAATATTTTATAAACATACAATGAAATATGATCATATATAACCCCCCTTTTCCCTCACCATAGATCTCCCCCATCAGAACATCCCACACATTCTACATTTCTGGGTCTTGTCATGTTGTTATGGTGGGCAACCAAGGGATGTGGCAATAGTCTGTGCTGTTTTGGAGGCTCCTGGGAAATCTCTAAACAATAGCATGTAAGGAGGTTTCTCATGACCTGCACTGTATTTTCATTTAATAACCTGTATCTTCTGGAAGAAACGATGTTCACCCATGCAGGAAAATTCACTTTGAACTCTATTTTAAGTTGCATTTTGACATTTACTTAAGAACTACCTGAATTTCCATAATGCTTCAATCATAATCTTTGGTTTTAGTTAACCTACCTATTTTCCTCTTCTCTCCGCAACCCCCGAGCCATGATCTCTGCTTCATTTTCAAATCATCAACAAACCTCTTCTTTCTTGTCAGTGTTCTATTGTCCTTCCATTTATTTCTTTCATATTTTTTAGAAGCCTAAGAAGAGAAACTTTACCACAAAATTCAAGCAACAGTAGACTTTTAAGAACAGCTGGTCTTTTAAGAATTTTTTTTTCTCCTTCACAGACTTTTCCCACCAAGTCTGCCCCCAACCCTCCGAGCAGCACAACCAGCCATATTAAAGCAAAAGCGAGATCTAAGGGTGGATTTCTACAGGCAGAATAGAAGTGACCGGACTCCTAGCAAGGAGCACAAGTCAGTCTAACATGACTTACGTTCACCCTCAGACCACTAAGATGTTGATAGTCTTCAGCATTTAGCACACAAACACAGCCATGGTTATGTAGGAACATCTAACACATGGACAAAGTAAATGAGATAGTCAAGACACTCAAGCTAGCCTACATTCATGTTGTATGCTTCAAGTTTTTAATGTCTAAAATGGTCTGTGATATCAACATGTGTGTAATATGTTGCAAAATCAACAGCTAGAGTGTAAATATATCATATTCCTTTCTTTAAAAAGATAATGTTTAATTAGTATTTATTTAGCATCTATTGAATTGAGTGTTTGTTAAATAGAATCAATTCTTTCATGATTGTTTCAGTTTCTACAAAACCACTGGGTGGTATTTTTTTTCCTAATTACAAACCTGACATTTCAGAGTGTACTTCTTACATTTATTCTAAGAAAAGTCACAGGATAATCTTATTCAAAAAATCAGTTCTTACTGATTTACTGATAAAGCTTTAGGATGCAATCTCTAAACCATTTAAAACTCCAAGTAAAGGAAATCCGTATGACAGATTCTTCTCATATTAAAGCATTCCTGTAGGCAACAGGAGATAGATTTTTTTCTATCCTCAAATAGTTTTACTTTAGAAAAGATGCCTGGGCTAAAAAGAATCATCTTTTCAGGACTTCATCTGGCTCCTGTTCCCTATAGCATCAACATCAGGTACAGACTCTGTTTGTATTCCCCTATAGTCCTTTATGTGTTTGTCAGGTGAGAGATAAAATCTATCTTATAAAGCATGATGATTTCAGGGTCTAGCTAAAGTGAATACAAACACTCAGCAAAAAACATTTTCAGTTAAATTTGAAGTAGAAAACGTCCTAAGACACCCAAAATGTGCATACACATAGATACATTTTACACATATTGCCATGCTGGGGTCCAGCTAAAGAAGACAAAAAGTTCTAATTTAAAGCAAATTGCTTTAATTTGTCTACTATTCACAAGTACTTATAAATATTATCATTACCCAAGCACTATCATCCACATAGGAAAGCATAGAAATTCTAGAATATAAACAGTCCTACATTCAAGGAGATTTGGTTGTAGGAAAAGGAGACCTGCAAGAAAATAAGATACTGGTCAGGAAGACTGAGTAAATGGAGATATGGTCACAACACATGAACAGAAGACAGCATAGGAGCCTGTCATGAGATCAAGTCATAAAGAGAAACAAGTGATAATTTGCAAATGGCGTGCATTTGGGCAAGTCCATGTAAAAGTTAGAATGTTCTCTACCTGTGGGTTGCAACTCCTTTGGGGGTCAAATGACTCTTTTGCAAATATCTACATTATGATTTATGACAGTAGCAAAATTATAGTTATGAAGTAGCAATGAAAATTTTTTTTTTTTTTTTTTGGTTTTTCGAGACAGGGTTTCTCTGTGTAGCTTTGCACCTTTCCTGGAACTCGCTTGGGAGACCAGGCTGGCCTCGAACTCACAGATATCCACCTGCCTCTGCCTCCCAAGTGCTGGGATTAAAGGCGTGCGCCACCACCGCCCGGCAAAGACCTTTGGTATTTTTTTTTTTTTTGAGACAGGGTTTCTCTGTGTAGCCCCCACTGTCCTGGATCTCGCTCTGTAGACCAGGCTGGCCTCGAACTCACAGAGATCCACCTGCCTCTGCCTCCCGAGTGCTGGGATTAAAGGCATGCGCCACCACCGCCCAGCGAAAATAATTTTATGATTGGAGTTCACCACAACATGAGGAACTGTTTTAAAGGGTCATGGCACTGGGGAAGTTAAGAACCACTGTTCTAGGCGAATGGAACAGTAAATCTAAATAGAAGAGAGTTGAAAATGTGTTTAAGTAACAAATAGGATGTCTGTTATCACAGCTCTCCACTCAAGGCTCAAGGATTTATGCAGAAGAGAATACAGAAAGATTGGAAGAGTCATGGGGAGTGGATGCCTTCAGCAAAACAGGGTTTTCCACACCAAATAGGAGAGATGCACAGAGGAGCTCACAGTGATTGTGCATCATGCGCAAGATCTGCACAAGCTCAAACCAAACAAAATCCAAACATGGAAGAGTAGGCACAAAACCCCATCACTAGCTGAGTGGCTATTGGCATTTCATCACAGCTGGAAGAGGAGAAAATCTTCTCAGTAGTATGTGACACCTGTCACATGACCATACTCCAGGGCAAGCCCCACACCCAGGACCTGTCACATGACCATACTTCAGGATAAGCTTCACACCCAGGACCTGTGACATCCAGGATTAATGGGCTAACACAAACTGGACTTGATGGAGAGAGATGGGGGTGGTTAGAGGAGAGGGTAAACATAATCAAAATATATTCTATAAATTCTTAAAGAACATTATTTAAAATAAAAAATCACATGAATGTATTTTTTTAGGAATACTATCTCAAATGCAAAGAAGAGAATAGCTGGAGATTTGTAAAAGGAGACAAGACAGTACACAGGGTAAGTTACCTTGAGGCAAACTACAGTAACCAGGAGCAGAAAGATGGAGATGTTTACAGTAGAATCAAAGGTGCTTTCTACAAATACTTGCCTGTGAGACACAACATTTAACACCAGAGAGCCATATCTCCAGATGTAGTTAAGAGAGGTTAGCACCTGTCCATGAGGTATTAAGAGAAATAAAGTAAACATAACATATGTAAAGTGTTTAGCAGAATAACTAATAAATGGTAAGTGTGATAGGCATGGTAGTTTAAATAATGTTTAAGTCAAATAATTAGAAAAATTTCTATATGTCATACTTAGGTAATTTAAATTGTCATTCTTAAGAAGGAATGTGTTTTTATTTTCATTTTTCAATTAAATTTGGTTTGAATTATCTTAAAAATAAGTGACATATTGATCTCCTCAACTAATGAAAACACTTGTAAAAACACAACTGTATCAGCATAATATAAAATAATTTCTAATTCCCAAGAGCATTTTGATTACAAGAGTACTTTTATTATGATTTTATTTCTCATCATAAAATTGAGCATAGAAAAAGCAATCTGCATTTACAGAAATTAATGATAGTCATAAACATTGGTAACTTCATGATGCACTGATTCAATTAATAATCAATGTTAATAAAATAATCTCCAATAAACACTAATACATAGCCACAATTTACTAAAATGATGGCTTAGGAAATATGTTGTCATTTTCTTTTCATTTCAAATTGGCTGATATCTCCCAAATCAACAAAATCATCTTGGGAAAATTATGTATCATATATACTTGACTGTCCACAAAGGAAAATAATGATTCATTGAATATAGCAAATCAAATTCAAATCAATCAATACCGTCAAGGATATACTGAAATCCCTTGTCTTCTTGTCTTCTTGTCTTCTTGTCTTTACTGCCTTTCTTACATGAAAAAGAGTGGTTGTAAAATAATAATGTAAATTTTTAAAGGGGAAGTTATTAAACAGAACATGTTGGCCTAGAATGTCATTTTCAGCCAGGACAAATTGTGATGTGATAAATTACTGAGGTTCCAATGAGGCTTGTACATGTGGTAACTGAGCCCCTGCTAAGCACACTACAGAAAATGCAAAACCAGAAATTTCCATCATATTAAAGACAAACATACATAAAGGACTTTTTCCATGATGAAACTGAAATGAACATTAATTTTTCTACAGAATCATGGTCAAATGATGTTTATTTAGTTCTTAGAAGAGAAATTTGCATGGATTTGCTAAGACAAAGACATTACCTACTAGCCTTTTTATATTTTTTTTTAAAATAAGGAAGAAGAAAATTCTGTTCAGATACTTAGATGTGATGTCTAAAATTAGCCATGGCTCAAAAGCTCTGTCTATAGATTTATAAATAATATGAACTACTATATTATCTGAAACAATGAAGTTTGTAGTGGTTACATAAATTTTGACAACAAAGATAATTAATGAATTTTAGTCTATTACTAAGTGGAAATTCTATTTCTGAATCTATATCATGTCATAGTGTTTAAAAATCTTTATCAATGCCAGGCAGTGGTGGCACATGCCTTTAATCCCAGCACTTGGGGGGCAAAGACAGGAGGATCTCTCTGAGTTTGAGGCCAGCCAGGTCTTAGAGTGAGTTCCAGGACAGCCAAAGCTACACAGAGAAACCCTGTCTCGAAAAAGAAAAACCAAACAGAAAAAAAAAATCTTTATCAAGTTTTTATATTAACTAACTTCTTTTTTTATGTGTAAAAATAAATTTTTTTCAGGTTCTTTTATATATATATTTTATTTTATAATTAACTTAATTTCACATACCAGCCATGGATTCTCCCATCCTCCCTCCTCCCACTCCCCAGCTCTCCCCCCCAATCCACCCCCCCCATTCCCACCTCCTCCAAGGCAAAGTCTTCGTCTACTTGGGACTTCCCTCACAGAGAGAAACTGGTGGGAAAAAAGGGTAGTTTCCACTCACCCCTTCAGTGTCACTCTTAAGACATAATTGTTTGTGATTTTTTTCTCTGTTGCTCTAAATGACACAGTCATATAGGGACATCAGCTGCCTCCAGATTTCTAAATAATATATGTAACTCGAACCGGTTGTTAGTTTTGCTTATTTCTTAATCATAGATGGCATATACTGAGGCCCTTTACAACCGGACAAGTAAATATTTTTTGTAATTTCTCCTTTCCTTTCACCCTTCTTACATCCACTAATAAAAAAGACTTCCTAGTGGTCAAAATTTGAGTAATAGAGTAAATAAGGGGTCATTGAAACACAACCCAAAGTATAAAATTAATTCCTGTGAGTACATTCTACCATGACTGAAAATTGAATTGGAGAGGAGTGTTTCCCACTGTGAAAACATATATCACTTACTTGTAAATGTGTATCTATACATGTATACACACACACACACACACACACACACACACACACACACACATACACACGTATTGAATGCTCAAAGAGGAAGCAAAGCATACATCCCATTCCTCAGATGTGGGCTACCTGGTGACTTGTTTCAATCAATAAATAAAGAGAATTAAAATAACTGTGGAAAGGAACCTAAAAAATATCCCCCTGTGAAGGTAAATGAATTTAACACAGCCAATAATGTCTAGTTTCTTTATTGGATTATAAACAAATAGCCTCTCCAAATGAATGCAATCCCAGCCTTACTCTTAGAAAAACATCATCTAGATTCAATTGAGAAAATCCTATGAGACAGCTTACCAGAAATCACTAAAAGTGAAAAGGCAAAGAGATCCAGAATAAAACACAGAAAGTAATTAATAATAATGTACCAATAGATATGATAGATACATTACATTAATTTGTCACAAGTAGAAAAAAAGCTGCAGAGTACATGGGGGAGTCTATAGTATTTGCAACTTTTCTGCCATTTTTTAAAGTTTTCTGTTTTTATCTAATTCACAAAAACAAACATGTTATGTGCATTAGTAAAGTATCATGTGATGTCTCAATGCATATATACATAGTACAATATTGTAAAATATAGCACTTCAAAAATTCATCATTTCTTTGGTGAAAATATTCAATATTCTTTCTACCAGTTTCAAAACCATATAGTACATCATCCAGATCTATAATCACTGGACTGTCCAGCAACACACTGACCCTTCTTCCTGCTCCATATTGCTATACCTCAGCAAACCCAGAACCCATTCACTGATGAGCCCTCCTCAACCTTCCCCCCTCCCCTTTCCAACCTCTGATAATCAGCATCACACTAGATCAATCTTGATTTCTGAATATTAAAAACCAAAAACAAACCATTTGAAAGAAAAATAGAATTTCTGTCTTTCTGTTTTTCCAGGCACATTTGACATAGGAGCCTGGATTACATGTAAATTGCCTAGTTGTCCTGAAGTCCCCGTGCTGCGCAGATAAAATGGAGTAAATACAGAGATAGGAAAGGATGCCTGAAAACATCCAACAGCTCCAGCCA
Organism: Peromyscus attwateri; assembly: GCA_902168425.1. Taxonomy (NCBI): domain Eukaryota; kingdom Metazoa; phylum Chordata; class Mammalia; order Rodentia; family Cricetidae; genus Peromyscus; species Peromyscus attwateri. The sequence continues at coordinate 19,128 of CABHPP010147582.1, read as the reverse complement.
GAGACTGGAGTCACATCGTCCTTGTGAGAACTGAAATCTTCAAAAAGTTCTACGTGACCCCAAGAAGAACAGTAAACCGAACCTTAACCAAAACGCAAATTTATCAAATAATTGTTATCGATGTTTTAAGTCACTAGTATTTTTAATTTATATTTTTTTACACTTACAAACTTGTAGATGATTACAGTGTTCAGCATGATGTGGTTTACTGTTTTTGTTTTTATCTTTTTCAGACATGGTCTTGTGCTGACGTGGCTGACCACAAACTTGTTATGAAGCTTAGGAGAAGCTGACTTTGAACTCCTAATTCCTCTACCTCTACCTCCGAAATGCTGGGATTAGAGAAGTGCACCACCACAGCTGGCTGAGTGTTTTGTTTTTGTCTTTTTTTGTTTTTCTTTTTGAGATTACAGTTTAATCACAACATTTCTCCCTCCCTTTTCCCCTCCAAACTCTCCACGTGTCTCAGTGTTTTGATGCATGTAAACTATACATTGTGGAATGACTGATCCAAGCTAGTTAGCAAACAGAATGAGCTCACTACATATTGATATGGTTACCAATGGAGCAGCAAGTACGATTTTTACAAAATCATACCTAGGATGGATTTTTAATCACGTTTTGATTAATATTGTCAGTATTGTCAAAGGTCTTTAAATATAGCCCCTTGAGCACTGGAAAAGAATTTCATTTAAAAAATAATTTAATTCTATTCTTTTCCCTGTTCTCAAAACTCTAGATCAATGTGTAGTGTCTCGAATAATGCAGCATAAGTAGTGAAGCTTGCACTTGGGTAACTATTACTTTTCTCATACATTCTTATAATGATGTGTTTTAATTTATATTTAAAGAATCCCTTTGGTTTAATACTTTTTCCTATTTTTTAATGCTGTTAATAATACTTTAACATTTAGACATTTTTTTCTCTTTGCCCTTTTTAAACTGTTTGAGGATTTTGTACATGTATAGAATGAAATATGATGGCATTTACTCTCTTTCCCTCCCTGCAACTCTACTCATAACTCTCCCCAAAATGCCCTCTCATCCTCTCTTGATTTTATGCCTTTCATTCTATATTTATTTTATTTACTTCTTTTGGAATTTCATGCAATGTATTTTGAAACACACCCATCTTTTCCAAATCACAACTCTTCACATAACCATCCCTCCCACCTTCCTATTCCTTCCCAGACAACTCTGATATTTTTTTTCCTCATCAAGTTCAGTTTGCATTGCCCAGATAGTTCTGGGAGTGGGGCTTGCCCTAGCACATAGTTGACCTCCCAGGGGTCTCATCATTAAAGAAAAAAGCTTCTCTCCGAGCACCTATAAAGTGCCAATAGCTTCTCAGCCATGGCTCTTTGATATGACATATCATATTATTTATTTCATTTATAAATTACACATGTATGTGCAGTACATGTTATACATGAATAATATAAACATATGTACACAACACACAGATGCATACATGTACATGAGTCTTTCATTTACTTCTCATTAGGTTTCTTTTGGCTTTTGAGACATAATGTCACTTACATAGGGACAGCTAGGCTTATGCTTATAATTTTCCTGTCCTCAGCCTTTTGAGGGCTAGGATTATGGGAGAGTGCCACCATGCCTTATTCTAAGAATAGATTGTCCTATTTCTTGTTTTAACCTTTGCTTCCTTTCATACTTCAAAGTGATACAATAAAACTGTACAACATTTGTTGTTGTTGTTTTTAATTGGCTGTTTTGACCAAACTGTGATCAAGGCTGGATATCAGTCACTGTACCTGGCTTATAATAATTACTCCATTTTATTCTCAACAGCTAAAGTGAACTAGAGAAAATTTCTCTTTGGTTATGGACTGGGTTGCACTTGCTGAGAAGTTACTGCTGGATGAGGGATGGAGGACTTGAATTCAAATACAACTAATTTATTCTTCTTTTAGAATCACTTCTCACTCCAAACCTCTGATCCAGTGTCACACTGCCAGGAAAGCTTAATCTCCATTTTGTTTGTTGCTCTTCTGCACTTTGTAAGTCCATCTCTTTCTCAGTTTCAAACCTTGCTTTGGAGCTAGAGAGATGGCTCAGTCTATGAATCATGTACCCCACAAGCATAAGGATCTGAGTTTGCTATTCAGAGCCTATATGAAAATCTGAATGTACAAGTACTTACTTGTAATCACAGCATTGGGGAGGTGGAGATGGGAGGATCCCTGGAGCTGGTGGGCCTCCAACCTAGCCTGATAAGCAAGCCCCAGATCCAGATAACAGACCCTGTCTTCAGAATCAAGATGGATGTCTTGGGTAGTGCAACCCAAGGTTGACCTCTGTCCTTCACTTGCACACACACACACACACACACACACACACACACACACACTAAAAAATGGTGTTCAGAATTCTCATTTTCTATCATGTTTGGGATTGTTGGATTCTATAATCTTTATTCATTTTACATCATTTATTGGGCACCAACAGATGAAAAATAGAAGTTAAAATTATAATTTTAACACTTTATTAATCACTGGGAATGATATTGTGAGCCAAATATTAAAAAAAACAATGTTAAATATTAAAAGTATTCCTAGATTTTATTATTGTTTTGATTGTAAATGCTTTTGTAATTCTTACGTATCTATGTACTCTTCTGAATTTTTGACATATGAGTTTGATCCATAACATTAACAGTTTTTCACCATGTCCTGACACCATTGTAGTCTGCCTCATTGCTATTTATTATCTGTATTACTGCAAATGCTCACTAGCCACAGAGTTACCAGATAGATTAAAAAAAATGCAAAGCTCAGATCACATGACTACCTTGCTTACAAAATCAGCTTCTTGAACACATCAGCTTCTCAAACTCTTAGTACAAAATCTTGTGGCTTGTACTGAGCCCTATAACCAGGTCCAGGAGAAATCCCGCCTCCAGATAACACTTCTCCTCTTCCTCATCCTTATGCTCTGAACACTTTACCCTGCCCTCTGAACACAACACTTTGAGTTACTTCCTTGAACCTTCTTGAACTTTTCCCTAGAGCCTGCTTGGGTGGGTGACATTTGGTCATCTCTTGTCTCAGACAAACCCCTCTCCTGCACTCCATCCAAAAGGGCCTACTGACCACTAACACGAAGATAATCTCCTGTCCTCCCCAATCTGTGGGTTTTCTTCTTTATTTTCTTCATAGCCAACAAACCTATGAACATCGCATATCAATATAATTAATTACTTACACATTAGCATTTATCTTTCACATTGGAATAACGTGGGAAAGAAGAATTTAATTGTACAGGACTAGGTTCTGTATCCAGAATGGCCTCAGATAACTGATTCAATGAAAGGAATTACATCCTTGATATGAAGAACACAGACACTTAAAAAGCTGAACAAATTATACAACTAGGAAGTGGTAAAACAAGAATCAATCCAGATATGTAGTTAGTGGTTGGCAAGTCTGTTTAAAAATCTGTATAAAGTCTGGATATAAAATGTACTTATTCCCTGCTTATTTCAAAAGCTAAACTAAAGCAAGTATTGCTCTCCAGAGGGGAGCTCTCTCCACCTGGGACATCAGATAAAAGCCTGACATCCTTGCATCAGATAGCTCCAATTTCTCATTACTATATTTCACCAGCAGAAAGGAAAAGATTCCAGTGGGTTTTTACCTGGTTGAAACAGGAGGTGTCACAGAACACTTACTAACATAATCATGAGCAACCTTATTTAGGAAAAGATCATTCAAGTATCATTCATTACATTATGGTGAGGTTATACAAGAGCATAGTCCATCCCTCAGCCAGTAAAATGCATCCTTACAAAGGGATGTCACATGAGCTCATAAAGGAAAATCATGCAAAAAAATTCAGGTTCAGATTGAGACTAATGGGCCAACCAGCAGTGAATGTGAGATTGTTAACAATCACAGCCAGGGCAGAAGTAGGGAACAGAGATTCCCTCAAATCCCTGAGAACAGGCCACAGATACCAACGCGTTGACAGCAAACTTCTAACCTCCAGACCTGTGGCAGAAAAATATTCTGTTGCTTTGAACCACATAGTCAATGGGCTTTTATATGCAGCTCTAGAAAACTAATGCATGTGGCCCACCTGGGTGCCCAGGAAAAGATGTTGTTGAATATTGAACACTGTCTGTCACACCAAGTCTCATTACCACATTTACGCTGTCACTTTGCAAGACGAAGTTTCACAAATAAAAACACACAAACAGAACTGCCAAGAAAAGCATGATTTTACAGTAGAACGTAGGAAAAGCAGTGGGAACCTCTGCTCACCTGGAGCTGAGCATGAGAGATGAGATGAGACAATAAAGATAAAGAAATATCCATGTGGCCATGAAGCCAGAAATCTCTCCCTGCCCCATTGTGTTTCCTACTGCTGTGGATCAAAACTAGGACCTGAGGTGCTGGGAAAGATCTCTGCCACTGAGCTACATTCCTCCTGTCTAAATGTGTTCTTTTCTATGGTGCAACTGTACTGGGATAACAGTGCTCAGGACTAGGAATCTAACAAGAGATATGTGCTTGTACTTGACTGGATAGGACATGTTTCCGAGAGCTCAAGTTTTGACTCTTTGGTCCCCAGGTGCGAGTGCTATTTTGAGAGACTGTGGAAACTTCTAGATTGCACTTAGCTGGAGGAAGGAGGTCACTAGGAGTAGGTCCTTGAAGGCATGCAGTCCCTGGCTGCTTCCTATCTTGCTCCCTGCTTCCTGGGTAGTCATGAGTGGTAGTCATTCCACATTTGGATTGTGTCCATGTTCTGCCCAAGCACATGAAAACTGGCTATGCTGAAACGATGAGCCAGACTGCATCACATCGCTCTTAAGTTCCATTTGTCAAGTATGTTGTCATGCCCAAAAGAAATGACCATGTTGGGATAGAAGCAAGATTTTGCAGAGTAATCCAAATTGGTGAAAATGAAAGCCCAATCCCAGGAGTAGTAAGTGTAGAATCTAGCAACATTTAGCTCATCGAAGCCATTCAGGTAATGTTTGGTTTTCATAAATAGTTTTCAAGACAAAGAAATTATTCTTGTTTTAATCAAATTCATAAAGGTAGGACTGCAGTTAATGAATAAGCCATGGGAAAACAGATTTGACTGGAGATGGGAAAGCATTCAATGGCAACCAGTTTTCTCAAGGTGGTGTCTGCTAGCATTTAAAGAAAGAAAGGTTTAGAGCTGGGGAAAGGATAGAGGAAAGGCTAGGGAGGACACTCTAGCAAGAAGTGACACCAAAGACCAAGGTACATTAGATAAGCCCCATGGAGTTTTCCAAGCCCACCAATCATTATGTTATAACTTCGGTGGAGTTCCTTAGGCCCAGGTTTTCTAGCTTGAGATATGTTTCTGAGGATCAAACTTTAGCATCCAGTATAATGGGATAATGAATTCTCACATACCAAGGCTCTACAAACTCGGGTTTAAATTGAATGTTAGTGTTTACTCTGGTTGGTCACGGCTGCCACACTCTTTTGGACTTCTTCTGTAGCTCTAAAAATAAATATAAATAAACAAGTCTTTGGACTTAAAGATACTCTGCTTCTCAGAATTATTTTGTAAAATTAGTAATAATTGCATACCTAGATTAAATATTTTGGGTGTGTAGGTGGGGCGTATGCACACACACACATTGTGTGTGGATGTGTGTGTTTGTGTGTATGTGTGTGCATGTGTGTGCGTGTGTTGTATGTATATTGGTAGTTTGGTTTTCAGCAAGTCTGCTGCCATAGCTAAACTGTCTGTGTTTGCATTTAATTACAGTAATTACTCACTGTGCTTGACTCTCATCAAGGAAAAAGCAATCATTCAACAAGTTAACCAAGAAATACAGCGTCCAAGACATGCCTCCCATTTCACTTTCTGCAATAATTAATTGACAGAGTTCTACAGAATAGATTCAGATTTCAATAGAATAATGCCTTCATACAAAATATATAACCGCTATGTGAATAAACCACAAGACTTAACAGATAAAGTGCTTAAATCTGCACAGTTAAGGAGAATTAAGTGGAACACACATATTCTTATGTTCTGTCCCTTCAAGAAAACATTAACAAGACACAAAGAATACAAATGAGTTAAAAGTTCTCACTTAGAGTTTAATTACTCTAAACTTTCTCCTTCCTGGAAAATAAATATTTTGTCCCTTTCCCTGATTTGTTCAAAATTCCATTAAAAATACATTTTTAAAAATTAAGCTATCGTATGATTTATTCATTACTGAAATTGTAGGAGGAAGTGTCTGGGGGATTTTACAACATACACTTAATCTAATTTATATGTGTACATGCTACATGTTATGCAGTGGTTCTTCATTCCAACACCTTCTGGTTAAATCAGGAGCCCAGAAGCACGTGACAGGACTATATTATGGTTTTAGGTTATGTACTTATATTACAAACGTACATGTTCTTATATTCCCTTTACAAAGTTGATGCAAGGAACTGTTTTTCATGATAAGAAATCATGACTGTTCAGAATATTTTATAGTTAGTTTGCTTAGGAATGGTATAGTTTCTATCTAAAAACTAGACAAGTGATTAAAATAGTATTTCAATGTGGATTCATCGTAAAAAATGAATTCATTGAAAACTGAAAGATTTTAATGTACTGGATTGTATTATGGAAGAACTGTTAATTGTAAGTTTGGGAAGGCTTGTCCAAAATTGTCAGGAATAGGAAGCACCAAGTCCTAACCTGAGCTAAAAGAAGGAAGATGGAGGAGAGTTTTTTGGTAGTTCAAGAACAGAGTTATCTAATGAATTTTGAAATATAAAAAGCCAAGTTTTATTGCCGACAGAAGGGGGAACAGTGGAGAAAACGAAGCTGCTTGAGACTCTTCCTGAGGCGGAATGAATGGCCCTGATTGTTCTTGTCTCCCGTTCTCCAGTCTCCTCCTACTCTGACCAGCAGGCAAACAAGAGGAAAGCCATCTTCAGAAGGCTTGGGAGTGCAACACGTAGGCCATAGTACTCTGTGACACAAAGATTACCAGAGGCAGGCAGGAGTGGATCTGAGGGCAAGCACACCTAGAAACAGCAAAAAGAAGTTTCCATAAATATTCAAGAAGCAAAGATAGTAGATCAGAGTTTAAGTATTCATCCATGCCAAAGAATCTTATAAAAAAAAACATAGTTCTCAGAACTTTAATAAATAAAAAAACAGCTAGAGTTCATCAACAGACAAATGGATAATGAAATGTGGTGCATATTCACAATGGGATCTTATTCAACTGTAAAGAAGAATGAAGTTATGAGATCTGCAGGATAATGAGTGGATCTGGAAAATGTTATACTGAGTGAAGTAAGCCCGGTCAAGAAAGACAAATGCCACGTATTCTCCCTTATATGCATTTTTAGAAAAGTCTGTTTAACACTGAGTGCTGGTAAAGGTCAGAAAGATAGGATGGGATCAAAAGAGGGAAGAAGGGGGATAGTAGAATAAATCACACATGAAGTCTAAGGGGTAGAAATACAAACTACACAAATGTACAAACAGAGAGAGGGGTGAGAAACAGGGACGAGAACCAGGGAGGACGGTAGGTACTCAACCTAAAGATACATTAAAAAAAAAGTCATGTGGAAACCTACTACATCATAAACTTATTAAAAATATAATCTAAAAGAGAAGACTTTGAACAGAAGGAAGCTCCATGTATGGATTATGCTCCTCTAAGAAGCCATGGACTATCAAATAAAAATCTCAGTGCCAGATACATAGTATCTTCCTACAAGTCATTGCTCAAGGTGGCCCCAGACACACTCAAAACAATGCGAGCATTTGTCATTGCTCTTGGCTATCAACCAGAGCTTGATGGTAAGTCCCAATTGCTGAAGACACCAGGAAAAATGGCAATAGGCTATAAAGGAATCAAGTCAGTGCCATAAGGTACTATGCAGACTGCTGGGGGAGAACAGTCATCAGTAGTCCTATATAGTTATGAATTCTGTAAGCTGCAATACAGAGGTCATTACTTTTCACTATCTTGCCAGACAACATGTCTCACAGTCCATGCAGGCATCACAGCCAGCAGAGAAATAATCTGTGTGAGATAAGAAGAAAAACTCAGTTCAGCCTGACTTAGTTGGACTGGTTTAAACTGGAGTCTGACACCAGGCAGTTTATTTTAGACAAATTTAGGAACTATAATTTTTGGAAAAAGTTTCTTGGTAACAGCCATCTCAATCCCATGTGCACAATAAAGCTCAAAGTGTGACTACATCAAAACTCTTTTGCAAAGTACATGTGACCATGAAAATGGGTTTAATAGCTTAAGGGCTTAGGATCTGGTATTGTTCTGACCGAGATAGCATAGAGGTCAGCAGAAAATAAAGTACATGTGACATTTCCCCTAGTGACATGTCCTATTGACTGAGAAACAAAACTAAAGATAAAGATCTAGGGATGCAGAAACTGGATAAACATTCTGGGGAATTTGGGTGAAGTCTGGCTCTACAGAGAACAAAGGTCACCAGGTCATTAACAGCATATACTCTCTGCCTTCTGAGTGGAAAACAGGTATTCATTTCCTCTGTTGAGGAGGCAATCCTGCATGATTAACATTCCTGGTTTCTCCAGTGCTTATCTATGAGCACTGGTGCCTTATACCATATGTGATCTATAATGCACTAGTGGCATGATTATTATGGGGATTACCAAATATCTGATTGGATTTTTGGCTTGCTCCAGAGGAAGGAACTGTAAAAATGATCAAAAGTCCATGGTTTTGGAAGTCATTGGCCCTAAAATTAAACCTACTATTATTATTCTACTAAATTGTTACATTGTCAAATTGTCTTTTAAATACTCATTCTTATACTTGTAGATGAGTATAGAACCCAGGTTTTACCAGGCTTCCTAGCAAAGTGGGTAATGTTAAATGTGTAAATCTATAACTGGCCAATAACAAATGCTAGTGGAGTGCTCAGACCTACAGAAGATAGCAACACTGCCTCCTCTAGGGATCTTTGTGGAAGAAGGGACAAAATGAATATTGAGTGGGATGATGGGGAAATTTAGCACAACGATCTCTTCTTGACATGACACATTCATTGTAATCATGCACTTACTGCAACTCTTGTTTTCTGCACAATATCTGTACAAGATTGAGCCCTTGATCAGTTTATTACAACTGAGGAAAGGGCCTATAAGATACCATTCCTCACTGAGGGACCATTGATAACCAATGGTTGTTGGGAAGGATTTGCCATTTTCTTTAGTGCTGTAATCCATGGTGAGTTGCCCATGCTCCAGTAAATAATTCCCACCCATACTGGGGAAAAGCACTATAACTGAACTCAATGGATCATTCATGAAGAGAAGATCTAAAAGTAGGAGGGGTACATGTTGAGTGGGAGGCTTCAATGGGAGATGAAGGAGAACAAGAGTATGGGAAATTAAAATTACTAAAATTCATAATATAAAAATAAATAAGATGTCCAAATGTCAAAAAAAATAAGATACCAAAATGTCAAAAAACTACATACATATGTTTTTAAAGAACTTTTAAAAATAAAAACCAATATTTGAAATATTAAACATGTAACACTTTAGTTTTATCACAGTGGAAAATATCTGAACATAACAATATCAGAGAAAGCAAAACCACTGTGTTTAAGAACATGGTCATCTTTTTTCTGAGTTCTTAGGCTAATGTACTTATCTCAACTCATGATAAGTCATGTACTAAGAATCTTCTATTTTCAGAGTTCCTGCCAGAGTGACTTTGTTTCAGTCAGTTGGTAGCATGACTGATCCTCTGTCGATGCCATTCATAAAATGTATACTCTTTTCCTTAAAGAATACTTGGAGAAAGAAATATAAATTAATCCAAAATGTATGGACAACATTATCTTCCATATTTAAAGCATATATAATCATCATAGCCAACAACATTGAAGAATACATTTAAATCTGAAATCACTCTGAGCTCTAGAAAGCAATTATTAAAAGAAATAAACTTTTAGGTGTTCATTAAATACTACTTGATATCAGTATTTCTGGATGAAATTATATCAATATTTTGCCTTCATGGTGACAAATATCCAGATGTTAGGAAATATTCTGAATTGTCTTTGCATATATTTTATAGTTAACTAACACAGTAATTATAGCTTGACTGAAAATACATAGCTAAGAACAGATGTAACTGTTCTTGTATCCTTTGGAATCTTTTACGTTTTGTACAGATAATCTTAAATGTAGACAAGTGGAAACAAATAAGATTCAATAACATGAAAGAACAGCACCACACTACCCAATCCTTGCCACTCAAGACTATCTTGCCTTTTAGTTTGTGGCAGCCTGCTGTGGGATCTCCTTCTCACTCTCCTCTTCATCAGTGCACAATAGCTTTTTGAATACTTGATACTTTGTTGATTTTTGAGCACTTCATTGGTGATATAGCAGTCTCCTCCTATGTTGAGTATTTCATCTGATTTCTTCCTTGATTTTTAAAATAATCTTATAAGTATTCTTTGTTGTTTGAATTATTAATGCTTACTTTGGGTTTCATGCTACAAATACTGCTGTTACTACTACTTTACAGGAAGTAGATACACTTTCTTAAAGTTGCTCCCATTTCAAAGATAAGGAAATTGAATTACATTGCATTTAAGGAAATTGCTGATGATCACAAGATCTAGTAAACACAGCTTATTGATTTCCAGAATTAAAAAAAAATCTGCCTTACAGTCAACAAACAAACTAAAGTCTTTGTATGGAATGTTTTCTACTTAAGAAAGGATTTAGTAAATTTATTCACACTGTTTTTAACTACTTGGCAAGCATCAGTAGACACACCACAGGTATATTGTGTTTTGTTGCATAGCAAGTACTCTCACTCATTTGCCCTATTTAAAAACTTAGGCTTTGGTCACATAGAATAAATAAATGATAGCCAATTATAGAGAACCATAATCCAGGCCACTTAGAGTAAATAGATGATGACCAATCACAGTGAACCATAATCCAGGTAGTTTGTTGGCTCACAGAGTGAATGTGACATGGAGTAAGTAAATCTCTTTTCCTCTCTAAGATGGATACATGGATAATAGAAGGAAAAGAACCATTCTGTAGTTCCTCCCTTATTTCTGGACATAAGAAAAACAAGACTATGAAATAGATGAAAAGTACATGGACGGGGGGGAACGGGGTGAAGAAGAATATCCAGTAATACTACTTACGTGACATAGTTTTCTTTTCTTTATCTTTTTTTGCTTTATAAATTTATTTGAAAAATTCACAAAGCAAGAACATTCCTTTTGTGGATTTTGGTTTGATTGTTTTTGGAAAATTTTTGTGCCTATTATAGAAGGAATCATGACTTTCTGATTTAAATATCATGTACATTTGTATGATTTACAACATTAAACAAGCACATTCTCAACATAAGAAATATTGATTATATTAGATGAATAGATAGATAGATAGATAGATAGATAGATAGATAGATAGATAGATGGGTGGATGGATGGATGGATGGTTGCATGGATGGATGGATGGATGGATGGATGGTTGCATGGATGGATGGATGGACGGACAGATAGACAGACAGACAGACAGACAGACAGATAAATAGAGAAGATGCGCCTGTCTGCCAGAAGACTCCTCCTGCCATGTATGCTTGCTGACTTTTGAAACATGTTATCCAGGGATCTGTTTCTCAGTTGCAGTCAATTCTGTGATCAGTAGCCTTACAATGGGGACTCTGGGGTACTTTATTTAGCTGATTCAGTATATTGGGCTAAAATGTTCTTAGGTAGAGCAGGAATGTACTACTTTTATTTCAGTAACATCTTCAGCAACGTTCTGACATGCATTTCTCTTTTCCTTTTACTGTGTTTATCTATATGGTGACTAGATGTCCACATGATTTCTTCCAAGATATAAAGTCAGTTAAGACTATTATTACTGGATTAGATATTTCTTCATTACTCTGTCTTCTTTCAAAACACAACTAATTACTCACCAGAGCATCAAGATTGATCTTCTTCCTCCGTGACTATGCATACTTTTCTGTTAAGTTAATCTGTTTGAATGTGTCAGTTATCAATTTTAATGCATTTGTGAATCTATCTGGGTAAGATATACAGATAGTAAAGTAGAATATTATTAAAATGAAAATACCAAGCCTTACAGTGAAGGAATAAAAATAGTGGAAAATTTAAAATTTAGATGAACAGTAATTTATTTGGATATTAAAAAATTCTCATTGCTCTTGATATTCCATCCAATGTGATTAATTTCTAATTTACTAGTAGATAACATTAGCTCCTGTTTTTTTGTGGCTACTTCCCATGGAGAGAAAGAAATTTAAATTTCAATGTGAAATTCTGGAGATCTGATTACTTAAAATAAATTGTATATAAGAGTCTGTCATTTAATATTTATTTTATTATTACTAAATCTGCAGGTGATAATATAACCAGTGTGCTATGGGGATTGCAATCTCATGGCGAATTCACATTCTTCTCACATATTATTTACTTGACAATCCCTGTGTGATTTGCTTTCAAAACTAATTTAATATTGGAATTATAAATCTTTAAAGTCAATAGTGTATATACTATGCAGTACAAGGAGTAGAGATGATTCTTTTAGTTAAAAAAACAGTGTCTGATGCTTCAAGGAGGTGGAATGGAAGTAAGTACTCAGGGTCGTCTAGTCACCACACAGATGAACACAGTAAAAGGAAGAGAGAAATGTATGTTAGAACGTTGGTGAAGATGTTACTGAAATACAAATCATGAAGACATCCACAGCTGTTCAAAATGCAGAAAACAACTGACCATGAGTTATTCAGCCTCAATTAATTCATCTACAGCACAACCTCACATCTAAGGCTCGGAGAGCATCCTGGATGAGGAGGTAGAAAGACTCTAAGGGCCAGAGAACCAGGATACCTGTTATGGGACAGAGTCTTCTAGACAAGATAGGGAAGCTGCACCTATGTAATCTCAGCAATATAGTTGCCTAAACCAGACTTGTGTAATAACAACACTAGTCAATATGTCAATATTGATAGGGAAAATTTCACAAGGTCATGCCCTGAAATCAAGAACTATTGAAAATCAATGGTTATTGAAAAAGCAAGATCAGTTTTCAGCCCCTGATAGGTTATCCAACTCCAAGTGGTAAGCCCTAAACACACACATATACACCCCACAACACATATAGGAGCAATATTAAACAATTCATGTTTAATACATACATGTATGTATGCCTGTGTGGATAACAATAATAGTTAAAGAAGAGAACATCAATATGAAGTGGAATGGGGGGCTGTAGGAAGATTTGGAGGGAGAAGGATAGATGGAGATACATGTAGTATTTGTATACCAAATTTACAAAATGTGATTTATAAAAGAGCTAATGAAATTTTATATAAAAAGACATGGATTCTGTTGGGATTTCGGTATGACTGAATTGTGTTTCTCAGAGGTTCACATTGTGGGGTGTCAGTCCTTTGCAGATGTGGAAAGACAGCGAAACCATCAAGGCCATGCAGAAATAATTGTGTGATGAGATCATTATCTTCAAAAGGGATTAATGTTGATTTTGTGGAGTGAGTTTTTCAAGAGTGTGGTTTTTTATAAGAAAAACAGATCAGGTCCTCAAATATCTCTGACCTCTTGTCTCACGTGTTCACCTTTTACATGTGCTCTTTGTGAGAAATATCTGCCATGATGTACTCATCATAGGTTAGAGGTCTGCGCAATCTTGGACTTTTAGTTTCCAAAACCGTGAGACAAATGGAGTTCCTTTTTTTTTTAAAATAATGCACATAGACTCAGAAATCTTGTTACATTCCCAGAAATAGGCTAATACAGATTCTAAACCCCATAGTATGCACAGTTAAGTGTAATAAGGCTTAATTGGTTGAAAAAATAGAACCACATGCACAATGCACAAAAGCTTGACTAATAAGTTGGGTGTATAAATAGATGGGTAGATGAAGCAATTAATCTTCTAGAATAAATTCAGACATTTGTCCATTGGGGTGATAGCTGTCATTTTAAAAACAGAGTTCTTGTAGCCAAAGTTTAAAAGAAAGCTAAGAATACTCCATTGTCTTGACTGCATGCTAGGTGACTTTTTCCAGGAGACATGAACAAACAAACATCTATTTAACTATTCTATAGCACTCATGACAAAACAATGACCCTTTTCCACCCACATCTAACTTAGTGAGCCCATGAGTTTATTGAGATTATTTGCAAGAATATGGGTGACCCCAAAGGCAGCTGCACCACTGGAAAGTCCACCCAGCACAGGCTATACATTAGAGTAGCAGTGTTAAAGCCCACCCAGCACAAGTTATACATTATATAGCTGTGATGTCAGTAAAGCTTGCTGGCAGCACAGTGGTCAGAGTCTCCTCTCTTGAACAAGTGTTTACTGCCTCCATAGCCTTGAAGGCAGGGCTTCCGGAATACTGCAAGTTTCAGGAGCTTCCTGATACCCGTGAGTTATGTTCACCTGCTGAGTCTTTATGATCCTCCTTCCACCCTCAGAAAGAGAGAACGTTTTAATTCTGAGAGACCAATATAGAGTACCACCAAATATTTCTATCAATGTCTAAAATGTTCAATATAAACTCAAAATTCAAGAGTATTTCCACCCCTTCCTTTCGGAAATACTTAGGCAATTATTACAATACTTTAGCATTCACTGTGATTTTTTTTTATTTTTATTTTTTTGGAAAATGTTAACATTTAATTAACCTCCCTGGGTGGCTTCAAGCCACCAGGACACAGGCACTTCCAACACCCTTTATCTTCTCTTCAGCTCTTCTGCTGAAAAATTTGGCTTTCACGATGACAGGCTGCTTAGGGAGCTTTCCCTGCCCCAGAACTTGGTAGTAGCCCGATCGCACATCATCAGTGATGGGAGCAGCTCATCTTGTTCTTTGCAGCATTGACGCGTGTCTGCTCACTGACCAGTGTCCACAATGTATCCAGGTTGACAGTCGGACAGAAGCTCTGGTTCCTCTTTAAGTGGTAATGTCTCATACCAACTTTCCCAAAGAAACCTGGATGGTATTTGTCGAAGTCGATCCTGTGGTGATGCACGCCTCCAGCATTCCCACGACCTCCTGGGTGCTTGCGGCGTTGACCGATGTGGCCTTGGCCGTGGCCCCGGAGTTTCCGGGTCTTCCTCAGTCTGGATGGCATGGCGGCAGCAGAATGGGAAGAAAGAGCGATGTTTTTATTCTAAGACTTAATTTTAGATCATATTCTGGTTAATTCTGAACAAGAACATTCCAGAAGTACACTACACACAGTGTGACTTCTTTTAACTTTAATACAGTATTTTCCTTATTTCACATGACCAGAATATAGACATGGATAGAATCTAGTTTTGAAATGAACTGATCCATTTATTTATGTTGCTATTATCAGCATTAGGTATAAATGTCTTAATAGAAAAGTGCTCTATGGCTTAGAAGTTTGAAGTCCAGGAGAAGGGTCAAATATGATTTAATAACAGAAGCATGTATAGTTTACCAAGATCACAAAAAAAATAACAAGGAAATAGCAACAACAAAAAGAAAAGAAAAGAAGAAAGAGTGGTTCTGAGTATAGTTCAATGAGTAGTCAGATTTGTGGTAGATCTTGATGGGTGCATTTGGGAGATAATGCATGGGGTTCATGCTGATCATCAAATAGTGACTTCTCTACTTCTTAAAGTTCAACATAAGCATATTTTCCATCACTGTTATTAGGTATAATTATTTGTCAGGCTTTAGTCAGTGAACATGAGACGTTATGAAGCATAGTCCCCAAATGTATTGGTGTGGTTTAGTGTGATTACTGACATTTAGTAATTTGTCAAAAAGGGAGAATATACTTTGAATAGCTGCAGGACCCAGGGGAACAGAGAATCACAGACAGTGGATGCATTTCCAACCCACTGCCTGGAAGCCAGCCCTACAGAGCCCAGCCGAGCTCAGGTTGAGTCAGAGCTGTCCAATATAATGCCTACATGGAAAAAAAAATGTGTGCAGTTTTAAATGGTATGCTGCATTTTGAGGTAGTCCCTTATGCCTTATTATTCCACAAACCAAACAGTACATAGGAAATCCTTATTTGGTTGGTAGAATAATACCACATAAAATAACATTCTATTGTTTTCCTATGATTAGACATCCAATTACTATAGGGGGAAAGTGAAAACCGGAAGACAGTTTGAATACTGAAACCCAAGAGTTAAACCAGACATCCTAGATGGTAGGATGTCATAAAAGTATTGTTTTCTCAGAGAAAGCTGTCATAATCATTACCTACAGAACTAATCCTTCAACTTCATGTGGATGGAAATTTACCAGAAAAAGGACTTAAACAAAAACGTCAGGTACCAACTATGTGCCAGATACTTGAGATACATCATCAAGTGCAAGAGGCCTCTGTTCTTGCTCTTAATGAAGGGAAAGACAATGTATAGTCAATGAAAAGAGTGATGCATGTGGTCTACTAAAATTATACAAGTAGCAGAGAAAATATAAGAAAATCAGAGTATGATAAGAACAGATCTTGCCAATTTTAAAAGTTTAGGCAGAATATATATTACTGAGAAGGCAACACCAACTTTCCATAATCAAGGATGCTTCAAGATCAGCAGCTATTGTGTGTTTATGGGAATCTAGCTAAAAGCTCTCTGAAAATGATTTCTGTAATCAAAGGTACAAATTAGTCCTTAGAAAATACATATGATTCAAACACACACACCCATACACACAGACACAGTCTGTGAATATTATGACATATACTTACAATAGCAAGAAAGATGTCTCTGTGGATGAGTACATATGTGGTTCTATTCTGTGATTTAAAAAAAAAAAAAACAGCTCATGAATAAGCAGTGGCTGCTTTTTCTGGGCCACCTGGAATCTTGTGTTGAAACATATTTTCAGCCATAATCTAAGCTTTCACTTGTGAGAAACTGTGGTTTATGTTCATCACAGCATCCAGCAGACAGTTGGCAATCAATCCATGCTTGGCATTCTAGAAGGTATCTTTATACCAAAGAATTCAAGTGCTGCGCCAGATCTTTCTCCAGGAAACAGGGGAATGATTCTAATGGTTACATTTTTTCATAGGAAAAACCAGCATGAAAGTAATCAAACATTGCTGGAAGAGTCCAAAGTCCTTTCTTTGCTTTGCAATGAATACACTGGAAACCACAGCATCTTATAGTTTTATTTTAAAGGGAGTAACACTGGAAGAAGATGTAAAATATATATTCTGTGGAGTAAAATGAACAATTGTATTTTCCAGTTTGCTGTCTAACACAGCAACAAAAAGTACAGAAGCATAGAAACTACTATGGTAAGATTTGGTATCAGCTTTGATGCCTGCACCTCCATTGTCTATTATATACTACTTAACTGAGTCTGTCTTACCACTCTTGCTGCTTTGTGTTTTCCAACTGGCCGAGTACATGAATGCAATCACCCGAGAAGCCAGCAAGCTCTTTTCAAAATTCGTATTTTGGTACAACCGATATCCATGCTTCACAAAACAACCTGAGTGATCTTCAAAACAGGCAAATTGGACTGTCACACGTCTATTTAAAACTCTATATTAGAATATTTATTTCTTGTCTCTTCGCTGTAACAAAACACACGATGAATGAAATTTAAGGAGGGAAGGACATTCTGGGGTTGTGGTTTAAGGAGACAATGTATTATGGTATTGAAGTCATGGTGGCAGGAGTTTGGGGCAATTCATCACGTAGTATCTTCAGTCAAGAAGCAAGGAAAAAGAATGCTCATACTTAGCCTACCTTCTTCTTTTTATTCAGTTCAGGATATTATCCCATGGCATAATACCACACATAAAGATCCACATGAAGGTGACTCTTTCCTTCTTAGTCAACCTGACCTGTGTCATTTCACGGGTTCCTCTAGAGGCTTGTCTCCTAACTAGTCCTAGACCCTATCAGGTTGATAGTATTAACCATCACCATTATCTTCTTAATGCTATTTCACCAATCTCCTTTCTATCTCATTCTAAGAAAAAAATTAGTTTTCTTCACAAATTAATATGTTATATACTCTATTTCCATTCTTTTAATAAGTCACTCTTAAAATAATGTCAATGGAGCAATGTCTACCTTTCAGACATGAATTAAAAGACCGCTTCTTCTGAAAGTGCTCTCTTAACATCAGTCCTTGGAGCTCTATGTTTTATTATTTCATAGAACTTAATATTATTATACATTAGATTATTTAATCACTTGATTTCATCTTCATCACTTGACTACATTATTCCCTTCACTTAGGCCTCATGAGAAACACTGGAGATAAGCACCCCAAACAAGGATCCTATCAGCATTCAGCAAATATCTAGTGTTAAGTGTGTTTGGTATTTATGGTTTTGTTTTTGCTTTGTTACGAATGGATTCATGAATTAATAAAGGGATAAGTAGTAAGTTCACAAAGACTTTCTTCATATGCCACATTTATAATTTACTACTAAAAATGAGCTTAAAGCAGCCAAGCACACCCAAGCATAGATGCTTCGTTGTTAATATAAAAGTGATGCAAATCTTTTCCAGAATGGAAAGAAATATAACGTCGATATCAACAGTCAAGTAATTTTTGCAAGGGAGGAAGGAGGACAGGAAGGAGGAGAAGAGGAACAAGTGAAGAAGGGGGAAAAGGAAGAGAAAGAAAAGGAAAGAAGAAAAAAGAAGAGAAGAAAGATTAAAAGCAAATGGGAAGAGAAGGGCTGAGATCAGCAGTAGAGCAAGTGCCTGTCCATCATGCACAATGCCTAAGGAGGAGAAGACAAAGGTTAGAAACCAGCTTCTGGGGCTGAGAATGCAGTTGGTAGAATATTCCACAGCATGAAGAAAGCTCTGAGTTTGATTCCAGCACCTCATAAAACCAGACATAGTGGTGCATGCCTAGAATCTCAAGCCATGAAAAATGATGATGGGAGAAGCAGAAGTTCCATGTCATGCTTGGCTATGAGGTAAGTTGGAGGACAGCCTGGGCTACATGAAACCCTCCATGTATAGATAGATCCCTTCTCAGTAACACAGTAGAGTAGACATTGAATAAAAAAAAACACTTTAAGATAAGGTATTAAAATATAGAATAGCAGGGCG